>CAJNJA010063809.1:0-23207 GCA_905231915.1 Symbiodinium necroappetens
TAATATGGGGGGGCCTTAATGATTAGAAGAGGGCTCCTTTAGTTTAAGGTTTAGGGTTTAGGGTTTAGGGTTCCTTTCATTTAAAGGGATCCTTATAAAAAGGGTTCTATAAGGGATCTATGAATAAGGCTGTCTATTAGGGTGCCTTGATTAACAATTAGAATAGGGTTTTGAGGTCTTTTATGCCATGATCATAGGAAGGAACCCCCAAAATAGAGTTGGCAATTACTTAGGCCCCTATATTGCACTCCGAAAAAAGGGGTCGGAATAATTAGAGGAAACTACAGGTGGGGAGTTTAGGGTATATAGGGCTTCTATAAAGCTTCTATAAGGTATATAGACCTTCTATAAGGTTCCCAGAACGGTAACTACCCACCTGAAAATGTTCTAGAAATAAGTAGCCATGTTATTCCTTCGAGTTCCCTGTTACAGTGATAGTATCATGAACCCCAGAAACCCTATTCAATCTAAACCCCAAACCCTAAACCCTTTCCCTATTCAAGTAATTCAGGTCCGTATATGGAACCCTGAAGATTGAATCTCTCTACCTCTGCGCCTCGAACCTGCCTTAAACCCTAAAGAAGCCCCGAAACCTAAACCCTAAACCCTACATCCTGAACCCTAACCCTCAGGGTCCAAAGGACCCAATATTAAGGTACTTTGATTGCGGATAGTATTTGGGAGAGTATACGATTATGAGGTACTTGGACCCTTAAGACCTTAGGGTAAACCCTAAACCCTCTGCGGCCGGGCTGCGCTGCCCAGACCAACTCGATGTCCGGCGTGTAGGAGTTCCCAAAGCTGAATTGCACGCTGTACCTGTAGAGAGTCTATAGAGTTTAGGGTTTAGGGTTTAGTGTTCAGGTTTAGGGTTCAGGGTTTAGGGTTTTTGAACACCCCCTTGAAGGGGTGTAATTAGGGTCTCGGTTTTGACGTTTAAAGTTCTGAGGTTTACAGTAAGGCTTTAGAATCGTATCTGGGTCAAGGAGTTTCGGGCTCTTAGGTTTCGAGTATTTAGGGTCTTGGGGTTTGGGATTTAATCTGTTTTGTGCGGATTCCGTGGTTTGATTCGTAATGATGCGTGGTCTAAACTAAATGCCTACACTTTGCATTCTAAGATAGCTGCCTTGGGCAACCATCCACAAAGTTAATAATACCCTAATAGTAGCACTTCGAAAACCACTCAAGGAACCACCAAAAAAAATCCTGTTCTAACGATTAAGCCTCCTTCCATGTAGTTGCTACAGACGTACTGGCGAATCATGTGTCCCTAAATCCCAACCCCCCAACCCCACACTGCTAAACCTAAAACCTACACCAAAGCCCTAACCTTTTCTAAACCTCTAAAACGAAAAACCATAATATTTCCCATAGGCTCCTTAGGAGTTCCTTTTTGGGACTACCTTATAGGATTCTAAATATGAACCATAAACAGGAACTACTCAGGAGCCTATGGGTTTTAGTTCTCCCGACATTTGAACCTTCATCTTGGCCTCGATCAACCTGTAAATGCTTCCCGTACTGCCATACCCCAGCGTTCCAAACAGCCAAAGGCAGGTACTATAGCGGCCTTAATAATTAGAATAGGGTCTGGGGGCCCTGTATACTATAATTATAACAAGGACCCCAAAACTAATATAGTTAATCATTAAGGGCCCTATAGTACAAGTGTAAGACCTTGGAACCCACGCTAGCAAAGGAACTTGCTTGCGGGCACAGGGGGTTTAGGGTATAGGGTTTAGGGTTTGGGTTCAGGGCTTGGGGTTTGGTGAGAAGGGGCCGCAGTAGCTTCCGAGGTTGCAGCAAAACCTGGGCGGAGGTCAGCAACGAACATCCGCGTCCATAAGCTGTGCTCTCTGCACTCGGTTGGGTCGACGGCACACCCAGGTGTGTTCGACCTATACGTCCGCATAGGTGCTGCTCAGTGTTGCCTGTTGATTGGAGATGGGTAGTTCTCTAAATTAGGGTCCCCTGTTTAGGTCCCCAATAATAAATTACGGCACCCTTATAAAAAAGGGACCCTAATTTAGAAAACTACCCCGATGCTGTGAGGACTGTGGCAGCTGCCATTGTATGCCCTACGCTGTACCCGGGGTTTAAGGTAGGGTTTAGGGTCGATAGAGTTCCCCGGAGCAACGCTGAACCTAAACCTCGATACACCTTAAACCCTAAGCCCCAAAGCCTCAACCCTAATTACTGACTGACACCCCTAAAACCATTAATATAGGGGCCTTAATAATTACCCATAGTAAGTACTTTGGGGGTTCCCCTATTGCCTTTATAGTATAATAGACTCCCAAAGCCCCATTCTATAGTGACTACCGATAGGCCCCTACGTAGTTCCTTTTTGGGATTACCTTATAGGATTCTAAATATAAACCACAGGTACTTAGGGGCCTATGGGTAAGGCCACGAACTTAGGCCGGCCGGGCTGCGGCATGCCCAGAGACTCCAAAAGCCCCTTAATGAATAATATACCTTAAATCATATGATGAAGGCCCCTATAATTTAAGGTATATTCCTTCATTAAGGAATATACCTTAAATCCTATGATTAAGGCCCCTATAATTTAAGGTATATTCCTTACTTAAGGGGTTTTGGAGTCTCTGGGTACTTCGGGCCAGCCAAGGCCCGCACGTCACCGACACCTCCACGCGAGGGTTGACCTGCCGCAGTTACGGTTTAGGGGTTGAGGGTTTAGGGTTGAGGGTTTAGGGTTGAGGGTTTAGGGTTGAGGGTTTAGGGTTTAGGGTTGAGGGTTTAGGGTTGAGGGTTTAGGGTTTAGGCACATCCAGCAAGGTAGAATCCGGTACGAATACGTGAGACTACCGCCATGACAGGTGCATGCACGTGCAGAAAAGCAGGCTAAAAAACTAGGGCTCAGAACTCATCCATCATCGATCGCATAAAAGTTGCAGCATGAGAGCGGAGAGCAGCATCCGAATATAGTGTGGACCGTATCTTGTCTCGCAGATCAGAGGCAGCAGCAGGGAGCATAGCCAGTGCAGACTTGTTTAGGGTTTAGGGTTGAGGGTTTAGGGTTTAGGGTTGAGGGTTTAGGGTTGAGGGTTTAGGGTTGAAGGTTTAGGGTCATGCCATAGCGCTTGAAGCTTAATGTTCTCAGTCCCTATGGCACTGTCAACCGCCAGGTTGTCCTCTTAGACCCTACAATGAGAAACCCAAAGAAAACACAGCAAGTTAAACCCTAAACCCTAAACCCCAAAACCCTAAACCCTAAACCCAAAAACCTGAACCCTAAACCCAAAACCCTAAACTTTCAACCCTAAACCCTAAACCCCTCTGAAGTCCTAAGGGCGGGTGCTAAGAGCGAATTTCATCACGCCATGGATCTTGTGGGGCTTCCTTTCGACGAGTGGCCTACCCGGCACGCTTTAGAACCTTTCATCAGAGGAATCAGAAATAAGGGTACCGATTGAGGTTTCTATAACATAAGGGGAACCCGAAGAAAGAGTATTGATTTACCCTAAGGCTCACGGGCCCTCAAAGTGAAAGAAGATTGAGAACCCAGGGTCCTAACTAGGAGGTGCCGGGCCCTGTTTAGGAGGTTCCTTAGAGCCTTAAACCCTAAACCCTAAACCCTATAAACCCTAAACCCCCTGTTTAGGAGGTTCCCTTAGAGCCTTAGGGTAATTAGTCGCTGCTCGAACCTCAAGTTGGCCCTAAACCCCTAAACCCTAAACGAGTAGCCTAGGGGAGCTAAAGGCTGCCTTTTGGGTTGTATAATAAAGGGGCCTTAATAATTAGAATAGGGTATTGGGATCTGATGTACTATAACTCAAACGGTCTGGAAGCGCGTGCACGGGTATGATATATATCTTTCTTTTTCTTCGGACAGGCTCAATGTCGAAGCGACGTGCCTATTGCAAAATGAATTCAAGGGTGAAACAAAACTGAGAAGCCCGCGGCCCGCCCTGGATTAGGGCAGCAGCTGAAACCCAACTGGACAAGGGTTCAAAATGTACGGGCTTCAGGGGTACCTGGAGAAAGGCGGGTCTGCCTAGCGCAGCTGTTCTGTACAGGCAACAAAATGTTTGTAACAGCTGGCAAGCCCAGGCACAGTGCTCGCGCATCCTGCGGAGTGGCGCAGCCGATGGTGCAAGGATGGGTTGGGAGCCCCAAGGCGGGGGCGGAAATACAACGGAGATCCCAAAACATCGAAGTCCAGTTGACCAAGCAGTCGCGAGTTGCCCCACATCGATGGCTCGCTGCTCACAGGATGCAAGCCCCCAAGTCGAAATCCATCGCTGAGAGGGGCGTCCCAGAGTGAGAACATGTGGTGCCGGCGCCGGAAAACGCAAAGCGACATGGACAAGCTCAGGCTGGAACAGATCATCAGCAGCAACATCCTCTTCATCGAGAGCACGTCCAGCAATGCGTGTACATAAATGCTCTGGCTGGAGAACTAGCAAGACATCATCTGCTGCCTGCTTCAGGGCACCGGAAGGCAGAGCATCTCGCCAAGAGCAAACTGTTTGACGCAAAACTGGAAGGGGCGCAATATGCTTCACGATTTCATCATAAATCTGCTGATCAGAGGCGTCCGTGAGCAAGGCAAGCGCGGCAGACAGGGCGGAGCACATCTCCGGGCGGGCTGCAGGAAGATGAGAAATGCCCCATCCGCGGATGACCGGGGCCTGCACATGTCCATCCTCCTCCGGTGCAGTAACAACGACGCCTTCTGCCTCGAGGAATTGCAAGCAGCGGGCGGAGGCAAGGAGGTGACATCTGAGACGAGAACTCGTAGCGTATTGCGAGCCGCATGCGCGACAGAAACGTCCGTGTGCATGTTGGGTAGCCGCGTTGCGGTATCCATGTACCTTTTGAGCATGAGCCCCCCATTGTTGGCGGGAGGCGAAAGCCAACCCGCATGCAAGACAGCCATGTGCCAGCTGAGATGTGGGCGCGGCCTGCGTGTGAGGAGCAGCTTGCCACATAGCCCGTGCAACAGTGTCAAAAGTGGCTTGGATGTGATGTGACTCTTGGTACCAGGCCTCTGCTCTTTTGAGCATGCCTCGCCATCTTCCCGGCGAATCAGACAGGAGAGACGACCAGGTGTTCCAGTCGCTCTCGATTGGGCCTAACTCGCATGTGCCCTCGAGGGCCGCTATGAGCCAAGAGCTGGCAGCACGGAGGCCGTCTTGGTATTGCGCATACCCACCGACTAAAGCCCAGAGCTCGTCCGGGCCATTGCGTAGCAACTGTCCAAGGAAGCGCAGTCGCTCCAGGTGTAGCAGGGTTTGTGGTGACGGCAGGCCAGTCATGTCCAAGAGTTGCGCAGTGGTGTAATTCCATTTGCCGCTCGCTCGCAGCCCGAGCAACTGGCGATACAGGGAGATCACTCCACCATTGAACAGCCTCCAATCACACGCGCCGAGCTCTGGCCAGCTTCCTATTCCGGCAACCAGAGTGGACAGCACGTGAGTGCGGAAAAGGACGGCACGACGCACAATCGGGATATCTTTGCAAGCAAAAAGCCGCCTTTTTCCTTCCCTGAAGGCGGCCCTGGAGAGCGCCAAACGATGTTTGACGTCCGAGGTCAGTGAGCCATCGTGAGTCACTATGGCACCCAGGTGGCGATACTTGGATACCAAGTCCAGCCACTGCATGCCCCGGTTCTCGCCCCAAATCGGGGCCCTCCCACGAGAGGTTCCGAAGATGTCCTGTCGCGCTTTCCTCGATCCCGGTCCGATGGGCACCATGATCGCCGCTGTCTTCGTGGGGCCGAAGTTGACCCGCAAAGCGTGTGGGGCTAAAGTGTCAAACGTGTCTGCGGCGACCGCCGACACGGTAGCACGGAGACCCTCAGCCTGAGGGCACACGACAGGGATGCATAAGTCATCGGCATACACCACATCTGGTATCTCGCATGGGCTCGTTTGGCAGTGGTCCGATGCAGCGAAGGGGGAACGTACACCGTTCCATTGTACGACTGGAATGGCATCTCGAAGGGCACCTGATCTTCGACGTTTGAGCGCATGTCCAAACAGCAGATTGAACAGAATATCCGCGAGTGTGCCCCCGGGACGGGTGCCTCGATGTGTGGCGATCATGCTGGAGTCGCCTGAGAGGATGAACCAGGTGTGCTGATGGAACTCCTTTGCCACTTCTTGGACTAGGTCCGGTGCTCCCTGTTCTGGCAGGATTGCCTCATCCGCAATGAGGCGGGCCAGCTCTTGCAAGTCTTCTTGACTCAGCCCCAACGCCGCTGCAATCTCTTCGATCGGCTTTTCTGAAAGGCCCGGTCCAAAAAGGGTCTCTCTGATAACGGCGTAATACGCAGCAGAAAGATCGATGAAAATGAGCGCAGAGGAAAGACCCTGGCTACGAGCAAGAGCTAAGGTGGCGCGCGAGCAGAGACTTCCAAAAGACGCGCTACATCCAGATCTCCCTCCAATTTGAAGTGGCAAAGCGGAGCTGCGCCAGTGTCGGACAAGCATTCCTCGCAGTGACCGGTGAAAAGCCTTGGCAACGGCCGACTGCACTAAAATGCCTCTGTGCGTCTCACAGGAGTGCGGCGCCTTCGCTTGAGGCTTGCAGATGTGGTGGAGGATACCACCCTTCATGCCTGCCGCCTCTGAGGCCCTGCACAGAGTTTTGAGAAGTAAAGGCCAGAACAGTGCAGTGAGTGGTGCACTGAACCGGCGGCACAGCATGGGTGGTATCATATCGGGCCCGGCTGCCTTTCGCCCAGAGGTATGGCGAAAAGCGGCTTCTAGATCCAACCATGTGGGCAGGTCAGACGCAAGGACAGCATCGGTTCCCTCAAACCGACCATGCCGTTCGCGACACTGGGATAGTAAAGAGAGCGGGCTGATCTCAGCACCGCCCTCAAGTACTCGAAAGTGTTCCCGCCAGGTGGCCGCAACTTCGTCTTCGGACTGGCACTGAGAGCCGTCAGCCTTGTACAAGATAGGGAGCGGGTCCGCTCCTGCCTTGCGAAATTTCCTTGGACGAAGAATGCGCTTGACGGCGGAATGCATCTCGCCTGGGGCAGTGTTAGCGACCTCGGCTGCAAGGCCCTCATACATCTGATTGCGGTCTGCTCGGCAACTACGGCGAAGGGCAATGCCGTACCTTCGCAGGAGCATACAGCCCAGCCCCATCCGAAGCTCAAGCTGGAGAAGCCATCGACCGCAGAAGAGGTCATGGAAAGCACTGGACGAAGAACGCCAGGCAAGCCACGCACAGCGCAAGAAAGCCATGTCAAGCGCAACTTTTCGACTCCGGACGGAGTGTCGCAAGCTGGAGACAACTCTATGCAAGGCTTCGCTACCCTCCGACAAGTAGCCAGCACGCATGCGTCTTCGCTGGACAGGAAAAGCATCAGATAGTTCCCTGTAAAGATGGTCCACAACGAGCGCGGCATGCTCGCTTGCGTCCGCCTCCCATTGTGGGCGGGGCGCCTCCCGAATAATTTTGCAGATCTTCTCCTCATTGTCTGGGTGAGCAAGTGCATCAACATCGATGCGTTTAGCTCTGGCCCCGCGCGGCTTTTCACAAAGGAAGAGATCGACAGAGACAACTACTGAGTAGTGATCCACAATGACATGTCCAGCAGAGATACTGGGGTCTACATGTGCAGCACATCGACTGGAGAACCAGGACCCAGGAAGTGCGACAAAGTCAGAACGGTCCAGAGCCCCGTTTCTCTTCTGGCGTAAAGTGCCGCCATCTCCTGTCATGGAATGAGAAAAGGTCGCCGGGAGCCAGGTGTCGAGCTCAAGCAAAATCGAATGGAAGAGGCTGCCGGATTCGTCTTCTGGGTCTGACTGCCAGCCACCGATAGCAGAGGAGGTCTTGCTGCCTACACGGCAGTTAGCATCAAGCATCAAGACCCACTCGCATCCACCATCGTAAGAGTGACAGAGATGAGCCAATTGTCGCCACCATGCAGTTTTGGTGGCAAGGTCGTGAGCCCTATGGGGGGCGTGTGCCACCACAAGGCGCAATGGCTGTCCCCTAAGCCTCCCTGCAGCTATCAAAACAGTAGGCGCCTTGTGCAGAACAACGATTGAAGAGGGCGGGCAAGGGCTTAGATCGTGAACCCAGAGCTCCACACCGTAGCAGGACTTGGAATCTGCCCCCGAAGCATACCTCGTGAATCGGCCGCATCGCATGCGCCCGGCCTGTGTTCGACACTCCTGTACTCCTGCTGTGAGTACCCCGGCTGCTTCGAAAGATCTTTCAAGTAGCGTCGGCCGTCCGGTGGCGCCGTGTAAGCCGCAGGAAAACTCCTTATATCCGCCCCCGTCCTGCAGCGACAGCGCATTGAAGCTAGCAATAGTCCAACGAACAGGATCCTTCGGGGCAGAGGAAATCGGTGTCTCGTCATGCAGTGAGAAAGCTCGCAAGAAAGGCTGCATGGAAAAGGCTGGGTCATGTTGGCAGATGCCGGGTCCTCGGCTCCAAGACATAACCTGAGCCTGTGTGAGGGGTACCTCATGTGGTCGGGCTCGAGAAAAGCACACATGGGGGAGCCACTGGAACATGGCAACGTCCGTCTCAACAAGTGCGGGGCGGAAATGCAAGGGTGTGATTGCACAACGACCAGATGAGCCATATTTCGCGAGGGAATCAGCGACTTCATTCGCGAGATCACCAGAGTGGCCAGCAACCTGTTGGTAGTCGACACGCACAGCTGCACGCTGGTTGGCCGCAGCATGCAAGCAACGAGCTATGCGACAGAGCGCGTCATCTCGCATGCTGCAGGCTCCTTGAACACCAGCGAGGGCAGCATCATTGTCCGCACGGACCAAGATTGGGCAGCAGACTCTGAGCTGAATGGCCGCAATAGCGCAGCATGCCAGGCCTGCGACCTCAGCAGCATAAGCATCAGCTCGGATGGATTGGGCTAGTTCACCCCCAACTAAAGGGGATAGATCCCCCAAAAGGCAGCCTACAAATTGGCCAGGAAGGCGCAGCGAAGAATCAACTAAACTACAAACCACTCCCCATCCTATGAACGAGCCAGATGAAGTAAAGGATCCATCAGAGGTGAGCACGAGTATATCGCCCGGCGCGGGTGTGCGCCCGACACAACCACTGGCCAGCCAGGCGTCGCAGTCCACAGGAGCGCGCAGTCCTCTGGGCATCCCTTGTAGACGCGCAACCCCGACTTCGCAAACTATTTCATCAATGTGGGCAGCGTCACCGGGCAATAGGCACTGCCGACCATCCAAGTGAATGACAGGTGGCCCTGCGCGAACACTGGGCACTGTCACTGGTATAAGCGCATCAAGTGGGAGCAAGGCAGGGCCATCTGCCTGGAACCGAGTCAGACTACTGAAATGCGCATTTGGCTGCCTCATGTCAGGGTGCGACTCGACTTGCGCAAGGAGTAGTCGGGTCTGGCCGCAAGAATGCGCATTTTTGTGTTCAATGCCAGGTTGGGTAGCGGGTGGCACGAAGTGCTCATGCAGAACTTCAAGCAGAGTCCATGCATCAAAGAACGCAGACGAGTCGGGGCTCCATGCACTTTCTTCCAGCAGGGTAGTGAAGGCAGTGTCTTCCCTCTCGACTAGACTGTAAGGGAGGCTAGTAGCCAAGTCCTCTGGCCGAGCCCAAGGCTCACTGGGGAGACTGCGAGAGCGACATGGGGTGGGAATGTTGCGTGCAGCAATTGGCCTGCTCGGGATGTCACGCGCTGGAGCTTCCCCACATCCAACTGAACCTGTAGCGGGGTGTGCAAGCTGCATAGCGGGCACCACCGCCAGACGTGCAGCTATACAAACCCACATGAGCCTGCCAATGCCATGGCCGTACACATGAGGACCGCGAGACCCCACACCAACATTGTCAGAGGAAGACGAGGCCGGAGTATCACGCTGACGGGGCGTCATCGGTCCCGTGTCATGATCAGTGTTCTCATTGTACACGTTGTCTGGATCGACAGGCACAGGAGACTCAGCAGGATTGGGGCATAGAGAAAGCTCGATGACCATCCCGTCACATGCTGGTAACCCCTCGGGTTCCGGGATATGAGGACTGGTGCACAAGGTCCACCCAATTGGGATGGAGGCTGAAACGCGCTGCCTGAGAGCCTCAGGCAGAATGTGTCTTCCGATGCTAAGCTGGATCACATGCCAGCCGCATAGCAGGCGACGACAATCAAGCAGTATCCTGACGCACCGAGAATGATTTCGATCACGTCCAGTAGCAATGACTGTTTGGCATCGAGTTCCGTATAGTGCCGCATCATGGACTCGAGGCTGTGCAGGTGACAGAGCCAGATCCCACACGGGGAGGCTCACCATGGCAGCAATGTCGCTGCGGTATGACGTGCTGCGATGGGGCCACAGGCGGAAGAGGGAACTCTGACAGCCACTTACCACACAATAGTGGCCTTCATTGTCGTAGTCCGGGAAAGCGGGGTGCCGGTGCCATGTAAGATGGGATTGCAGCATCCCGTCCAGAGAGTAAACTGCCGAGGAGTGCTGACCTCGCGGGAGGATGCAGATGCACATCCCGGCGTAAACGAGATGTTCCTCCCCATCTTCGAGGGGTGCGTCATGCCCTGGCATCCATACCCATACATCTGAGGCAGGTGACAAACCCGACACAGCAAGAATGTCCTGTCGATCAACGTATGGTTCGACGATAGCAGAGAACACCCTGTCATTGTGGTGCAGGAGGTTGCAGCATATGCATACCGTGTCCGATGCCCAGCTTGGCATCGCCAAAAGCGCCCCCCACAGACTGTCTGGCTGAGGCCATATAGGGACAAGCACTGGGAATGCCTCTCTGCGACGGGTGCATCTAAGTGCCTGGATGTCAGAGCAAACATTTTCGAACCTTGTAGGCACCTCGACATGGACGTATAGTCGCTCGTGTTCGAAGCCTGGAGTCAAGATTGCAATTGCAATTTCAAGGGGGATTGGCGCATCTGACAGACTTTCTTCGCTGTCACTCCCTGTTGGCGGGAGATCCACAACCTGAGCATAGTTAGGCAAAAAGGGCCAGGTCTCATCCAGTAGCCGGGCAACCGTGCGCACACGAGCAAGCGCCGCGGCAGCTGTGATCGTGTAGGCAATAGGCTCAATGAGCAGCCGACAGACGCTGATCAGTGAGTGCGACACAGCCCGTGCGGCGTCGGACTGCAGGTCTGTCTCCCTGCCGCCTCCAGCGACGGGCACGACAATGCATAATGCGAGCAGAAGGAAAGGGGTGAGCGCTCGCCTGCCTTCTGCTAAGGCGGCGTGACGAAGGACGAAAGCCCACATTTCAACTAAAGCTCTTGACCATGCAAAGCAGCATAGGAGAGAAGAATAAACTCTGACCCAGGCGGCGTCACTCAAGTGAGGCATATCCCGGCAATGGCTTGAACATGACAGTACATAGGATCCAGGGGGCAAGGTAGGGGCAGTGCCCCCAGTATCCGCTGGGGAAGAGAGTGTCGCAGTCAGCCCATGCGATGAAGAATGTGCAGGCGGGGGATTCCGAGGGGGGGCACCATCTCCTGCCCCTGAGGGTCCATCGTCTGGAGGCTCAGACGAATCGAAGCTCGGTGCGGGCACATTGACCTGTAACATTTCGGCGACTAGTACATCGCCTGGCTCGACCCGTCTGCCATTGGGAACATCAGGGCCACCTCCTCGAATGCGGATATAGTATCCTGGAAGGCATCGCACTTGAAGACTGGCATGCAATGCTGCCACATTGGCAACACCATCCGGTGCAACAGTCCAGTCGAAACCAAGCAACAGCGGGCGTTTGTCCACGAAAAAGACAACATGCTGTGTGAAGGGCAAACCGACAGGCTCATTAGGGTCATCAACCGCGAGAACCGCACAGTACGGCCAGCCTCTATGTGAATAGTCAAGGACAGGTGGATGCGGTGGGACAATCACCAGAGGCCGAGGGTCAGTATCCAGAAACTCCGCAACTGCTTGTCGCAAGTTCTGTGAGTGCCTTGCGGGGAGCCAGAACTGTTTCCGTACCGCTTGTACTCGGTACACCTCGGGGCAGGAAGTGAAAGATTGGAAGGGCTCAAGCCAACCCTCAGCGTCCTGAATCCTGTCCTCGAAAGTGGCCATGACACAGAAGTCCGTGTCAGCAGGGCATATACAGACGAGATCCCCATCGGTCATGAAAGTGACCTGATCGTTTGGCATCGGCCAGGGCAGGTCGCGATGGTACACCTGAAGAAAAGCCTTGCCATCCAGTTGTGCTATCTCAAGGATAAGGCGCCTGTGCAGGCGCGGAGGAACAGCAGCCGCATAGATGCGTCCGTCAACCAGGCGAGCATCGATGCACACAGTGACAGTCTCTGTGGGGCTGTGAGTCCTGGCTACAAAATATCCTCGGTCAAGATCCGGCTGGGGGTATACAGGTATCAGAGTAGGGAAGTGGAACCATTTTTGTTGCTCCCTTTCTGCAGAAAGTATTGCCAAGGCCAAAAGAGGGGTGGAGGGCAGGCAAATGTGGATAGTATGGATCTCTGGCTTATAATCCGGTACTAAAACCACAAAAGTAACAACGACCTTTCGGGAAGAAGGGTCATTGAAACTGCCGGCTGGGCCCTCACTGGTTGCATCAGCCTCATCGCGTGTCTCATCGCTGCGGGAGGTGGTGTGCGTTAATGGCAAAGACACCCCTGTGGAGGAAATGCTTTGCGACACATGCGAGCTAAAAGAGGCCGACACTTCTTCCCCTCGTCGTGCTTGCGCATCGGTGGGCCTTTCTAGCAGTGGAATGGAATGCTCTTCGTCAGGTGTCCCTACTGCATACGTCCTGACCTGTAGCAATGAGCAGGCTAGAACGGCCCTGGCAAGGGCACCTCCACATAACGATTGAAGAAAAGCCAAGCCAATGGCGAGACCATAGCCATGAAATCCGGTACTGAGGGTCTTTACATGGCAACAGGGCAGCGAGTTAGGATCACGGTTGCAATGACCCCTTGATCGGCTGCGGTCTCGCTGGGCTGAAGCGTCCGCTGGCGCAGGAGCACGCGGCAGTGTGTGGTCTGTGGTGACAATAGAATCCGAGTCAGATTCCGAGGATTCGCTCCCTTCCTCTTGTGCGAAAGCACGAGTGGGGGAGCAAGTCACAGGAGTATCCGAGGGAGTCACAGGTACAAACTCCACTGTGAGGATGCATCCGGAGGAACACTGAAGCTCGCCGTCAATGATTTCAGCACCCATGATCTGTGGCTGCCATCCGGGAGGCGCGAATGTGTCGAACATATCGGTCAATTCAAAGTGCTTGACCCCGGGTGTATCGGACAACCATAAAGTCCAACTCATCAGAAGTGGCCGACAATCCAAGAAAGTAATGCAGGGCCACGTGGGCGATTGCTCAGTGCTGGCATCTGCGGGAACTAGTGCGCAGAGTTGGGCGCATGGGTATCCTCGGCACAGAATGTCTGGGGGGCGTTGGTCGCCAATCACAAAGTGCACAGGGCTGTCTGCAAGATGGAATGCCTGGACGACCTCTTGTCGAAGATTTGAGTGGTCCAGGGGGTCCTGCAATACAACAAAACCGCACGTACTTTCTTGGACGACACATGCTCGCTCGTCAGGTGATAGGTCTGGGAACACAGGAGCCTCAGCCCAGCGAGCCGGGGAGTCAAGCGTGGCCCGCAGGGAGTATCCCTGAACGATGAAGGGATTGCCGGGGCGTCGTATAGCAATGGTCCCGCCTGGCACTAACTGACACTGCTGTCCCGCGGCCAAGCGCATGTGGTCGCGGAATGCAAAAATGTCGACATCCACCACAAGCGGAAGCAGCGCCGCAGTCAGCACTTGAGCTCGAGTAAACGGGTCCGCAAGTGCTGCTAGAAAGCAACGGCCGTCATACTCAAGCAAATTTAATAGCACCATCTGTTCCCGGCGAGTCCAAGGGGGGAGGGCAATAGCCGCTCCCCACTGGTCTGAGGGCTGGGGGTCCGCATGCAGGATGTGAGGGTAGAAACGACTGCGTTCAGCAGGCATGGCATCAGCAATCGCCCTCAGGGCAACATCAAGTTCGCACGGCGCCTCAAGTGTGACTCGAACAACCTCAGGGGCAGTGTCGAAGATGAAAACTAGGAAGGTCGGACTCCAACGGTTGGCATGTGCTTCCCCTTCGGACTCGTCGCTACCTGTGACCTCAGGCGCTGCAATAGGTGGCGGAGCATCGCCAAGGCGGTGAAAGGGGGCGGGAAGGTGTTCGGCTTCCCCCTGCGCGGCAACAGAAGCAATAGCGTTGACAAGTGCAAGCGTGCCCTCCGATGGGGTTTTACACTCGATACTTGGCACTTTATCAACAGCAATCGAAGAAAATGGCATGGCATTGATATCTGCATCTTTGCTGCAGGCAGGAGCTAATCCTAGGGGTGCCGGGTTCCTTAGGGGAGCATCGAGCACTACCTGCAACTCACATGCAGTTGGAGGTATCAGAAGCGCCCAATCCGAGTCCCGTAATTTGCAGCATTGCAAGATGTGTTGCTGCGAACTACTCCCCGAGCCGTCGTCGCCCGGGGCATCACGTTTGCGTGAGGATTGAGCAGGGGCGATCTCCCGAAATCGACCATGCTCCAGCTGGGTTAATTCCTTGTTCCCATCATCGTTATCATGGCTATCTGTATCTGCTGGTGGGCCGGAGGGGCCAAGGTCAGGAGACACAGAGCTGGGCGCCGGTTGGGGGCGGGCGACAAATGTGAGAGTAGTCTGAAACCCAACTATTACTTCATCGCCATCTATCTGTCCTCCTTCCACATGCAATTGGAATCCGGGCGGAATTCCCACACCGTCGATTGCGAGCAGAGACAGGACATGTGCTCTGAATACATGTAGGAGGTGAAAGGCGGGCTTGTATCCCAAGGGACGGTAGTCACAGAAAACCCACACGTCCCTACGAACGCCGCCGGCAGGGAGACATTCTATCGGAGGTTGCTTGACAACCGCCGTGAGTCGATCACAAGGCGTGCCATGGACATCCAGATTGCCAAAGCAAAAGGAAAAATGAAGCGCTGTCGATTGAAGAGTACACAGAGGCCAGGAGTGCATAGCTGACGGGGCACTTGATGAAGCCTGGATCGAGGCTCGTCCTGACGAAAAAGGTCTGGCAAGTAGTGATTGTGTGGCTCCCAATCGGAGTGCGAGATCACCGTGATGACAGTACCATGATCAAGCTCAACGGTTTCGCCACTTGCAATCCTACCAGCTTCCGACCCTATGAAAAACCTGTGGTGGTCGATGTGGTGGAAGGTCAGTGGCCCTACAAACCTGAGCAGGTCTGTATCCTTAAGCTGGCTTGCGACAATCGATGCAAAACATTCGCCCCCAACACGAGTGAGATCGAAGACCACAGCAACTCCGGGAGAGACTGCCGTATCCAAAGTGCTCGGGTATGCAATGAACTGGGCACTTCCGATATGAAGTTGAGGGGATAATGGGACTACCCTATCAAGTCTGCCCTCAAAAGCGTCCGGAAGGATACGGCCCACAGCCGCCTCAAGTGCCGAGGTGTTGCCTCCCTCAGGTAGGTGCACTGCCCATATTTCAGTCTGGTAATACGGGGCATAGATAGACACCCCGATTGATCGCCCATGTGGGCCATGTCCGGACAGACGCTCAGGGTATGCGAGCCGGGTTGCTACACTATCGTCTACAGTTTGCCGACGGAAATGGGGCTGTGACAAGGGTGTAGGCCAATTATCAGCAATCTGAGCAGCCAAGAAAGGTCCCCCTGGCGTGGCAAACCCTACTGATGAAGTGGCCAGGGGAGATCCATCAAATCTAGGATCACCACTCCTCGTTGAAGCAGGAAGGGGCTCAGGCAGACTGGAAACAGCTTCCTGGATGGCATTGACGGTCTGCAACACATCTGGGGGAATAGCCCAAACCTGATGCGGTAGCACTGATAGAGAGAGGATCCGGAGGAGGAATCCTATCACCCCAAACCTAGTCCTGTGGCTGCTTTGGCGCCTATAAGGCATATGCCGCCTGACACGTCCTTTGCGATCCCTCCATGGTACCCAGTTAAGCGCCTGAAGCTCTGATCTCGGCGATGTGAAGCTAAGGGCTCGTATTAGTGTACTGGGGAATGGACGCAGGAGTGCACGAACAAGTCCACAGGGCCGGAGCCTGCCAGGTGCGCTCCGCACAAGCATGCCTAGCAAAGCGAGAAACAAAAGCGTGCGAAGCAAAATGAAGCACGAGTCGAGGAACTCCCTCAATATCAGCAAATGACGAAGCAAAGTCCAGGGAGGCTGGGAGGAGGGGCCTCGACGCGTTTGGCACTTCAAATGCTCATCAAATTGCACGGGCCACAGTTGACCTAGCTTACAAACCGAAAGGGGATTATCTCCTTCAACGGCCCATGCCCCAGAGCGACCGATGCATGTGTTCCGCGCCGAGAAGGATATCCCATGTTGCCATGATTCGGCAGAAGCCGGGTGGCAGGATTGCTGATGAAGGTGCATGATACACGGTTGCCCGATAAGGCACGAGGGGAGCCAAGCACATCCCCTAAGACCAGGGGGGCGAAAGCTCCTCGAGGAGGAAACAGGAAGGGACCGACAGGATCCTCAAAGAAAGGGGCCAGCCAGTCCAGCCTGTCGCAAGGAGAAAGGAAAGCCAAAAGGCTCAATTGAAAAGTAAACTCTTGCCCGCAACCCAGAGCCACCGATTTGCGTGTTTGGCGCCAAGAGTGGAATGCATGATGACCCACGAGGAAAAAAGAATCCAGGCAAAACCCAGCCTGAAAGCGTGAGGATGGTACATCTGCAGAGCAAACTGTGATGGGCTTGAATATGCACATGAGAGCATACTCTGTACACAAGCGAGGGGGCCTGTACACTAAAAACTGTACAAAGGGCCTTTATGCCTGTCTTATAAAGAGGCAAGCAAGAATTGACTGAGAAAGCACCGTCGGGAGCATCTTGACCAGGGTGCTCGCAAAGCAACGGAGTCCCCAATGACTCCGAGGCTTTAGGGCTTGCTAGCCGATGACATCCCGTTAGGCTGTCCCAGTCAACAAGCCGCCTCTTTAGCCTCACTCCAGATTGCCGAAGCCCGGGGAGGGGGCTGTCTCGTCGAGATCTTCGTTGTCGTCGTCCAAGAGAGAGCCAAGACCTGGAGGAACTGGGTCTCCTGTGGTGGATTCCTGGTGCGGCCCAGAGGGAGCCGACCCCGCGATTCCTCCACCAAAGGGTCGCATAGCATTTCGCTTTGCTTCCAACTTCTGCCCTATCTGAGAGTGAATTGCAGGAGCTGGCACTCCAGCTTTGGTCGCAGATTTGACGTCCTTCCTTGGGGGTGCCTCGGCCGTAGGGACCCGCTGCATCGAAAAATCTCTTTGTCCAGGATGCGGGGGTGATGCCTTGACTTCCAGGCGGGGCCCTGGCTCTCCTGGGGGAGCTTCCCGCATATCCACATCGTCTCCGATGTACACCGGCGTCGGTGCCCCCAAGGTAGGAGTCGGGGAAGGCACCGGCGGGTAAGGATCGCTCCTTACTGCAGCAAGTTCCTCTGTAGCATAAGTCGCTTGAGATCCCCATCCAGCCTCCAGTGGAGGGGCCCGACTGCGATAAACAGGAGTCCTCGCTGCCGTCGGCCTTCGCAAGCTCGGAGTGCGTGGCTCCGAGGTCCGCGTGCCAGCACCCAAAGCCCTGTGCAGCACACCTTCCATTGCACCATCTTCTTCTTCGACCCAAGATCGGGTCATCTCGTCCCAAGAGGGGCCGGCTTCTTCTCCATCCGGGGCTTCCCCTCCTGTCGCCATGCTCGCTGCATAGTTCCGAATATTGGCACGAGCCTCGTCTTGGCGTTCTCCAGCTAAGGCGATTTCCTTCTCGAACTGTTCCTGAGCTTGGAGATGTCGTTTTCTCTCCCGAGTGAAAGCTGCCTGCAAGTCCTTCTGGTACTGCTGCCACTGCAATACTGAACGTTCCTTGTCCACTTGGAGCTTTGCAAACCGCTGTTCCGCTTTGCGGGCTGTATTGACTAGCTTCTGTATACCGCCCAAGCCACTGTCCTGCTGGTCCTGATCCACTATCACGTGGGCATGGCTGGGCCATCCCTGCACATTCTTGATCGGCTTCTCGTCGTAAGCAGGGAACTGGAATGTCTTGCTGGGCTGCCTCCATGGCGCCCGCGGGTGTTGCGGCGAAGATGCCCATGCACCCGGCCACACATGCCAGCGCCCATTGGCCTGGTCTCCATGTCCTTTTTGCCATCCTTGTTTTCCCATGAAAGACCGCAGGAGGGACTTGTCGGTGGCCGATGTGGCGTGATGTCTGAGCAGGACCTCAACCTGCTCTGGCTCCAATGAGCCTCCCCTGACAAAGGCCCTCCTGGCTCGAGACCTCTTGCGCCTGAGGTGCCGGTGCCAATCAGGCGACCGGTTAATGGCTCACTAAGGCGGAGGCAATGAAAAAGCGCACCCGACTGGTGGGGTGCTGGGGCACTCAATATTCTCAAAGAGCGATTTGGGCCCTATGATATATATATATATAGATAGGTAGATAGATAGATAGATAGATATATATATATATATCACGCCTATAACAAGGAACCCCCAAAAATTAGTCTTGGCAATTATTTAGGCTCCTATAATGTATGGAATTTTTGGACCCAGAGCTAGCCCACTCCATAGTACCAAGAAGTAGGACCAGTCCTAAACCCTAAAGCCTAAACGAGTTTGGGGTGTAGGGCTTATAAGGCTTAGGATTTCGGGGTTTTAGGGTGTTGAGCTCTAGAGCACTTGGGATTTCAAACCCTTGGGGCATGCGAAGCCTGTATGTTCCCGAACCTCAAAAACACAGGTTTAGGGTTTTAGGGTTTAGGGTTTTGGGGTTAGGGGGTTTAGGGTTTAGGGTTTTGGGGTTAGGGGGTTTAGGGTTTTAGGGTTTAGGGTTTTGGGGTTAGGGTATTGGGGTTTGGGGGTTTAGGGGTTTAGGGGTTTAGGGTTTTAGGGGTTTGGGGCTTCGGGTTTAGGGCTAAGGGCTTAACATCATGCCATGTGCCCAATACCAGCTAGTTGCTAACTCTAGAGTATAGCATGGAAATCCTTGCAACACAAACCAGCCTTACATGGAGGCTCGGTGTACTTATAGCATTATGGGCCACATGTAACTACATCCATATATAACCCTAACCCCTGAACCCTACGCCCTATTCAAACCCTAAACCCTGAACCCTAAACCCTGAACCCCAAACCCTAAACCCTAAACCCTGAACCCTAAACCCTGAACCCTGAAACCCTAAACCCTGAACCCTGAACCATTAAACCCTAAACCCTGAACCCGAACCATGAGCCCTAGCCTAGTCTGTAGGAAACGAGCTATAAGCCCTGCGAGGCAAAGCCTCCGTCCGGCGCTCGAAGTAGCGCATATCGGCATGGTCTGGCATACCAAGAGGACTCTAAGACAAAAAATCGGTGAAGTCTGGTAGGGTGTGGTTACAGCATATTTTCTGTATCGTCTAGATGTTTTTTTAGGGGGTAGGTTGTGGTTCGAAAAGAAGATCAATGCTCCTAAGCATCTTACTCGGAAAGAAATGACTCTAAGCCGCATGAGGTTGTTTAGGGTTTAGGGGTCAGGGTTTAGGGTTGATTCCTGATCACCAACTAATTGGCCATCGCCACCGCTAGTGTTAGAGTTGCGTGAACGAGTCTGGTAAGCATGAGGTAACTCCAAATCTAGCTGCCTTGCTTACAAATCATAGTTACCGCGGCGCCCAAGCAAGCAGATCCTAAACTACACTGTCAAAAAGTCTCCAAGCTCGTTTGCGAGCAGGTTCGACAGACGCGATTTGAAGATTCTTCTAACAACTCGCCACGATCACACGTGAGCGGTTAAGCTGGGGTTTAGGGTTACTTAGCTTCGGGTTTCATCAAGAACACCCCAAGCAGTCAACCGTAAATCCCGAACCGTTTGAAGCCTACACTCTCTAAGCGCTTAACCCTAAACCCTAAACCCCTAAACCCTGAACCCTAATCCCCTAAACCCTAATCCCTACACCCTAAACCCCTAAACCCTAAACCCCTAAACCCTAAACCCTAATCCCTACACCCTAAACCCCTAAACCCTAAACCCCTAAACCCTAAAGAAACCTGGAATTTCCAGACTCGAACCATCCCTATACAAAGACAGCAGAGTAGGAAAAGTGCGGGAGAATGACTCTCTCAGCCTAGACCCTCCATCTACCCTCTAAAGACCCCAAATACCCTAAATTTGGGACCATATACCCCTATTTGAAGGTACTTGGGATGGTCCTGGAGGCTTAGCATTCTGTACCCATAGGCTGTGGATCCCTTTTTGGGATTACCTTATAGGACCAATCACAAAAAGGAACTATAATGGAGCCTATGGGTAGAGCCTTCTGAGGGTCTTATGACTCCGATTTGGGTTCTTACTTAGAGATGCCCCCTAAGCGTCCAACTACACAATACATAGAACCCTCATGGTAAAGCCCTTGTAGAGCCCACTTTATTGAACCCGATGGACGCTTGGGATTAACGACTCAAGAGTAGGACGGCACGAAACCCTAAACTGTAACCAAACCCCTAAACCCTAAAGCCCTATTGTGTCAACACTATAAACTGGTTTTAGGGTGAGGGGCTTAAGGGTTTAGGGAGTTTAGGGTTTAGGGTTTATAGTATAAGCCCTAAACCCTAAACTCCCCAATCCCTTAAGCCCCCTCGCCCTAAACCCTAAACTCCCTAAACCCAAAAAACACCCCCCTCGCCCTGAACCCTAAACTCCCTAAACCCAAAAAACCCCCCCCTCGCCCTGAACCCTAAACTCCCTAAACCCAAAAAACGCCCCCCTCGCCCTGAACCCTAAAACGCCCCCTGGACCGATCCTTGGTTTTGGCAGTCATTGCAGCGGCTGAAGGAGTTCCGCGACATGAAGCACCGCTGATACCTCCGCGGTCGCACTGGGTCATTAGGGTTCCTTAAAAACTTAAAGGCTTCCTTAAAAGGGGTCTATAGGATCTGTGGGGTTTAGGGTTTAGGGGTTTAGGGGTTTAGGGTAGGCTCCTGAGTAGTTCCCTTTTATGGTTCATATTTAGAATCCTATAAGGTAATCCCAAAAAGGAACTACTAAGGAGCCTATGGGTAGGGTTTAGGGTTTAGGTTTAAGGGCCTTCTGGCTTCGTGGGTTCAGTTCTCAGGTCTTAGGGGTCTTCAAGTTTAGGGTTTAGGGTTTAGGGTTTAGAGTTTAGGGTTTAGGGTTTAGGGTTTAGGGTTTAGAGTTTAGGGTTTAGAGTTTAGGGTTTAGGGTTTAGAGTTTAGGGTTCTGCAAAGCTGATCAAAACTACAGCACCCAGTGGGCGTGCACAAATGTACCAGGACTGAGCGAGCCAGCATTATAGGCCTTGGCGTTTTATGAATCTTAGGTTCTCGGGGGACCCATCGGGATATAGACCCTCTCAATAAGGTCCCTGTTCAGAGAGCAAACAGTAGGGTTAAGAAGGGCCCCCTTAAAGGGGTCTCCCCAATACTACCTACTGTGGATGGTATACATGCTGCATTACCTTAAAGGACCCTTAAAAAAACTATGGGAATTATGGTATATTCCTTATTATGGGTGATGCAGGACTTATATATATATCAGCAACAGTACCTCGGAGTCTGAGGCTTACGGATCTCAACTGCGAAACCCCCATCTCGAAGGGTTTAGGGCTTAGGGTTCCGCGGCGACATCGACGCATTGCAGACACCGCCCGGGGACCCCCGGCTAATGTTCCTCCTCTCCTCTCTCGGGATGAGAGGTGGGACCCTGCTATTGAGACCCATAAAGGACAGTTAAGTAAGGGTCTAGAATCATCAAGGGCTGCTTCAGGAACCCTTCAAGGAACCATTGTAGGCGTGCTTAGAGGATCCCATCTAGGACCCTAAACCCTAAACCCTAAAAACTAAACCTAAACCCTAAACCCCAAAAACCAAACCCTAAACCCTAAACCCTAAAAACTAAACCCTAAACCCTAAAAGGAACTCCCAGAGGAGCCCTTCGTTCGTCTGGGGACTCGAGGCAGGGGCTCGGCCATTTAGCCCCGGAAGCCAGCGGAGAGCTTGCAGACATGTACCCTAAGGCTCTAAGGAACCTCCTAAACAGGGCCCGGTACCTCCTAGTTAGGACCCTGGGTTCTCAATCTTCTTTCAGTTTGAGGGCCCATGAGCCTTAGGGTAGTGTAGGGGCCGTCGCCCTAAGGGTCCAAGTACCTAATAATCATACACTCTCCGAAGTAGTAACCTACATAACTACTATCCGGAACCTAAGTACCTAATTATTGGGTCCTTTGGACCCTTAGAGTAATGACTAGAATAAGGTCTCGGGGTGTATACTGTAGTATTGCTTCTTCTGAAGGACGGTCGGGAAGAACATGTCCAACTCAGACTTCTGTAATGGATGCAAGGTTTCCAGTACGCTCGGCGGCAGTTTTTTCGAGTGCAGCATGTGAGAGATTATGTATAGCAGCATTAATTGTGCATATGCATCCATGTTTCTGTGCGTGTATGTAACGATCAGGCTACATCCGTGCAACAGCAAGCAGGAACTGTTGATAACCTACAAAGCATGCCAAACACACACACACACATCTATACCAACCTGCCGACGTATCAGGAAGTTGTTAAAGAATGCAACGCAAAACGGGATTTCTAATAGATATCTTAATTATTATGCGTTGCAAGGAAACTTGCAACAGTCAAGCAATGTGCCTTTTGTGATAATATATAAAGGTCTGAGCGACAACGAGGTAACAACATCCATTTGTACTGCGTGACTACAAGCCCCCCAAAACCCATTCTAGTCATTGTGGTCCCAACGTCATTGCCTTATACATACATACATACATACATACATACATACATACATGCACAATCCATGTAAATGATATGTGTATGTGTGTATATACATATATATATATATGTATACGTATATGTATCCGCATATGTATATGTATGTATATATGTATATGTATATGATGATATCATGTCATATATTCTGTTATTTCATTAATCTTTTTGATTTGTTATTACCTATTACATTACATTACATTACATTATATTTCATTATAATATATTTTGCTTAATATAAATAATATTATAGTATATTATGTTATGTTATACTGTACTATATTATATTATATTATATTATATTATATTATGTTATATTATAATATATATTGCATTAATTTTAGTATATTATATCATTTATATCATATTATATTCTATTATATTATATTATGTTGTATTAT
>CAJNJA010063820.1:5342-17870 GCA_905231915.1 Symbiodinium necroappetens
AGCACCGCCGAGTATTACCACTTACATGGTAGCGTTGGAGCCTGCTGCATTCTGAATTGTTATTTGGAGAGCAGAAGTGGTTCGATCCAGGGAACAACAAGCTCTGGTCCGTTTATCCGACCGGAGATGGCAAGTGGAACAGGGTCCATAGGACGGACCAAGGACGGGGTGCCGATCTGGGATGGGGATCCTGGATCGTACAATGAGTTCGCAGAGGCGGTACGTCTCTACGAACAGGGCACGGCATATCACAAAAGAGCACAAGTGGGACCGAGGGTGGCTGCAGAACTGATGGGGGCCGCGAGACGGTTCATTTCTGGACAGCCCGCGGATTGGTTGTCATACCAAGGTGGCACCGAGGCTCTGTTAGAGCACCTGCGCCAGGGGTTGGGAAAACCCCGAGTGGCAGAAGTCACCGAGCACCTCAGCAAGTTTTTCAAGTATTGCAAGAGGAAACCTGGAGAGAGTATCAACGAGTATGTCGCTCGACGAGCCGAAGTGTACTTGAGGGCCCAACAAGCAATGGCTCGCCTTCCGTCGGCCGTGACGAAGTCGAAGGTGGCCAGCAGGAGCGGCTACACTACACCGACATGGAATGCTACCTCGACTACGTGGAGCCGCCGCACTTCGATGGACACCGTGGCGGAGGAAGAGAATGAAGCTGAAGCGGCAGACACGCCGGCCGAGGAGACCGGGAGCCAGCGTGACACATGGAGTTGGTACTCAGACCCCTGGTGGTTCTCCGGATGGGGTTCCTCATGGGGCAGCCAGTGGAGCTCAGACTCTGGGGGATCCTGGAGTGGCTCAGGGTCGTGGAGCGCGCCGAAGGCGCTCCCTGAGATCCTCCCAGACTTCATTCAGGGCTGGCTTCTGTTGCAGGACGCCGGCCTGGATGCGCAAGAGCGAGGGCTCGTGCTCACCACGGCGGGGGAGGACTTCCGCGTGGCGACGATCTCCAATGCGCTGAGGGCGCACTTCCCGGACGGCGACCTGAAGAAGAGAGATGGCAGCCGCCGTCAGCATGGATTCATGGGTTCCGTGGAGGATGAGGAGATTGAAGATGAAGGGCCATCCGCCTTGGAAGAGGCGGAGGTGGCCGAGAATCTCACGGATGAAGGGTTTTCCATGTGGAGCGAGGCGCAGAACGACATCGCGGAGGCCCTCGCCGCGATTGGGGGCGCCAAGAAGACACTTCGATAAGCCCGGGCAAAGCAACATGCCGTGAAGATGTCACGACAGTACTACCGGCCGGGGAACAAGGGTGCTGGGAAGGGGGCAGCACCGCGCCGAGCGCCCGACGACTCCCAGATGATTTGCTTGGGCTGTGGGAAAAAGGGGCATCGGGTAGCCAATTGCCCGAATCCTCAGGCGGCGAACCTCGCGGAGAACGAGACCGCATCCTTCATATGCTACACGGAGCACTTGGAGGAGAAGCCCCCGGCGCCGCAGACCGAGGACTTTCCCAACTACGAGGCCCAGGCCATCGCCTTCTACCCGGAGGAGATCCCCGCGAGCCCGATGAAGCTGCCAGCCGCACACCTCGACACAAAGGAAACGGCAGCCTTCCTCCAGGACGATGACTACGGGACGGTGGACGGGGAGGCCTATGCTACAGGGATCTCTACACAACAGGCCGTCCAACAAGGAAAAGCTGTACTGGACTGCGGAGCTACCCGAAGCATCGGCTCCGTCAAGGCCTTGGAGCAGCTGATGGCGGTTAATGTGGCTGCCTATGGAGATCCCCGTGTCCTCGAGGTGGATCAGAATGATCGTCCAGTGTTCGGGTTCGGGAACTCGTCCACAGACAGGTGTACCTCTACGGTGAGGATGGGGCTTCAAGCGGGGAAGCGCCACGGAGCTATCCAGGTCCACGCCTTGGACAAGGGCGATGGCCCCATTCTTCTCAGCATCGAGGCGATGACGGCCCTGGGAGCCTTGGTGGATTTCCGAGCCAACCTCGCCGTTTTCCGCAACCTCGACCCCAAGAAGCTTGTGCCGCTAGAGAGATCAGCTACCGGACATATGCTAGTGCCGCTGTCGGGAGATTTGTACAACAAGGCCAAGGAAGCTGTACAGTGTGTGCCCGGCCTTGAAGAGTTTTTACCAGGTCCTGCTGCCGAAGAGTAGGGACAACGCCTCTCCGACTTGTGTCCTGACAGGAAAGGGGAGGTGCGAGTTTTATCAGGACAGGGTTTTCAGAGCGAGAGCCCCAGCGGGCTTGTCGCTCCCTGTGTGTCTAGTGATCCTGAAATTCCGAAAGAGTGTAGGAGGGTTAGCGATAGCTCAGTTTCCAGAGAAGCAGTCTGCTCATCTGAAGATCATGAAGCTCACCTCAGCGAGACCGTGAATGTGAACTCCACCTGCGCGCAGCCTTTCTCCAGCAACCTCAAGCCCGGAAACCTTAGCCGCAGCACGGGCCATCATGAGCAATCTGACCAAGCAAAACCTCCGGAAGATGATCGAGCAGGAGGGCGAGACGGCTCCCCGCCAATGGTCCAAAGTGGAGCTGCTGCAGCGGGTCGAGGAGATCACCGGCCACGATCCCACCCGCGAGAAGGGCAAAAAGGCGGAGGAGACATCCGAGTACCGTGTTCTGGTTCGTGACCTGAACCACGCCTCCCGTCGCAAGGCGGAACTACAGCAGTTCTGCACGGAGCGCTTGGGCATGCAGGTGAACTACAACCTGACGATTCCCCAGTTGCAGAAGGATGCCATGGCCATCATTGCCTCGCGGACGCCGCCCGAGCCATCAGACCTGGTCGGCTTCGGTCGACATGCCAGCCTCTCCTATGCCCGTTTGCGAAGCGACCATCCGGAATATTGCCGGTGGGTGAAGGAGACAGCTCGCGAAGGACAATGCAATCCGAGGTTGAGGCGACTGGCAGGGTGGTTGCTCAACGACGTGGAAATGGTCCAGACGGCCCAGAAGGAGATTCGCCAGCCGCACAAGATCAGCGACATGAAGGGCACGATCAGCGGGGGATACCCCACCTTGCAGGAGCCCCATTCACCCCGGAGCTCTACGGCATCATCGACGAAGCCTCAGACGACGAACAAGAAGACGAGCTCCGAGGAGGACGAGATCCACATCCCGGCGACCCAGCTCCAGGCCCTCGTGAGCACCATCGAACTGATGAAGGAGGAGATCGCGAACCTCAAGGGAGAGCGACCTCGGAAGAAGACGACCTCCGAGGAGCCCGATGTGACGAGCGTGATGAGTTTCTCGATGGCGAGCACTCCCTGAGTGCTGAGGACACCGGGCAGGCTTGTATGAGTGCTTCTGAAAGACTAAGTAGGCAACTTAGCTTGGGCAGAGCACGTCAGTTGGAGCAGCTCTCCTGCAGTGTGGTACCGAAGATCTTTGAGGGTTTGGTTACTCAGGATAGGCGAGTTCTGTTGGAGGTTGCTTGCGACAACAATAGTCTTCTCACTGCCACCGTGCAGAGTGTGGCGGGCCACGCCACAGCGGCGAGCCGATGTCTTCTTGAGGACAAGTGTGACCTGTCCACTCCGGAAGGGGTGGAGCTTGTGATCAACAGGATAAAGTTGGAACGACCGCGTCATGTGTGGATAAGCCCTCCCGGAAGCGCGTACTCACCCTACCAATCCCTGAACCAAAGAAACCCTGAACAACAACAGGAACTTAGGGAACAACGGAAACAAGCCCTTCGAATCTACCAAGGAGCCGCTGTGATAGTTTATACTTGTCAGCAATTGGGCATTCACTGTACTTGGGAGTGGTCCGAGGGATGTAACGGTTGGAGGCTTCCCCTTGTGCAAAGGTTGATTCAGAGGGGTGGTCTTCAGACGGTTGTGGTAAAGGGCTGTAGAGTGAACCTTCGGGACCCAAGCTCTGGTCAACTGGCGAGATCGGGTTGGAAGATCGCCACCACGTGTGCCCGCTTAGCTGAAGTGCTGAACATGCCATGCAGGTGCAACCCGACCTACCAACATGGACGCTTGAGTGGTAAGCACACTGGTATGTTGCGTAGGTACACACCTGAGATGTGTAGGCGAGTGGCTTCAGTTATGACTCAGGAGATGAATCAGCATTCCGTGGCGGAAGAACTTCGGGGTATCAGCAACTTGTGTGAAGGGTTCGGTGACGGGTTGTGTTGCCGTTGCGAAGAGGTGAGTATTCCAGAGAACAAGGTTTGCTGCCAAGCATGTGTTCAGGGAGAACCCACCCGTAGGACGGCCCAGGCGACAAGACCCCAGGTGAATCAGGTGGGGGTACAATGTCCTACTCAGCACAGGGATGAGGCTTCAGGGACCGAAGGTAGTGTCGGTGAGGACGAGGTGTCATTGGAGGAGTTTGAAGCTTTTATGAGCGCCGTGGAGATCCAAGATGTAGAGGCCCAAGCTCAGCAGCTGAGTCAAACTCAGAACTTTCAACAGGACAAATGCACCGAACTGCTCAGGAGACTCCCGTTCAAGCCCATTAGGAAACACCGTGGCATGCTTGGTGATAGTAGGACCGTGTACGTGTTGCTGGGAACGTATGCGTTCGGAAACCACTATGGACTGACGTCTCACACCAGAACCTTCCCGCAACTCAGTAAGTACCTGAACAAGTTCATGGAAAACTGGTCTGGAGGCCCGTTCTGTCGGTCGTCCCTGGTCATCAGCTGGAATAACCTGCTTCCGATGTGAACAATGACAGTAGGTATCCTAACCACTTGATAGGGCTAGGGGACTACCAGCATGGAGAGCTGTGGCTTCAAAGTCCAGAGAGTGCGGAAGCTGGGCGCGATCAACGGCGACAGCTCCCGAATGGAGAATGGATTCGAGGCCGGTTGTGGGATGTTAAGGGCAAGGTTGTGAAGTTTTCTCCGAAGCAGTGGCATCAGACTCAGAAGTGGAGTGGTGAGAGAATCACGGTGACTGCTTTCGTGTCGAGGGGGGTTCATCACTTGAGCGAGAGTGAGAGAGCGAGAGCGAAGAGTTGTGGATTCGTGTTGCCTCCTTCCGAGCCCCAGAGTGCTTTCCCCAACAAGGAGGAGGCTTTGGCGGCCGAATCTCAACAGAAAGCCGAGGAGGAACGGATCATGAAACAGCTGTACCTGCTTCATTCAGCCACGGGTCACGGGAGTGTGAAAACAATGATTGACGCTCTGAAGCGACGAGGGGCGTCACAACGAGTGTTGGACTTGGCCTCCCGTTTCGTGTGCTCGGCTTGTCAAGAGAGAAAGCGACCCCCACCCCGGAGATTGGCGTCCCTGGAGGTGCTCCCACCCCGGTGGCAAACGATCACTGCGGATGTGGGGCATTGGACACACCCCCAGAGTGGAGAGACCGTCCAGTTCATGTTGGTGATTGATGAGGGTTCTCGGTTTCGGATAGCGAAAGTGCTGAGCAAGGGATGCCGACAACAGCCCAGTGCCGCGACGTGTCTTGCTTACTTGAGAGAGGCATGGTTTCAGGTCTTTGGAAGGCCGGACGTTTTGCGGTTGGATCCGGCGGGGTCTTTCAGGGGGCAACAAGTGGAGGATTTCTGTGATCGTCATTCTGTGTACCTTGATGTCATCGCGGCTGATGCCCATTGGCAAATCGGAGTGTGCGAGAGTGCCATCAAGGGGGTTAAGCATGTCATGGAAAGAGTGTGTGCTTGTGACGAACAGTTGACGGCTGAAGAAGCATTGGCTCTGGCTATAGAGGTGTTCAATAGCCGAGAACAAGTGCGGGGGTTTACTCCCATCCAACATGCATTTGGACGCAATCCGGATGTCACTGGCCGACTCATATCGAGGCCAGAGCAGATTCCGGAGGAAGCCCTGGTAGAGAATGCTCATGATGATTTTGCCAGACAGGCCCAGATGCGGGCCGACGCCGAGAAGGCACTGTGCGACTGGCAAGCTAGGCAGCGCATCAGCCGAGCTATGCACTCCAGGAGCAGACCCCAAATCTCCTATCGACCGGGAGACCTCGTTTACTTCTGGAGAACGCAGGAGAGTGGGAAGAGCCGCCGGGCTCCGGGGACCAGCCATGGCAGGTTCTTGGGACCAGCCAGAATACTGGCCATGGAAGGACGACGCGAGGCAGATGGGAGCCACAGGACGGGCAGCGCCGTGTGGCTCGTTCGGGGAAGGTCCCTTCTGAAATGCAGCCCTGAACAATTGAGGCCTGCATCCCCTCGCGAAGAACTTCTGGAGTCCTTGGCAGCGAGCAACCACGGCGATGGAACACCCTGGACCTTCAATCGCCTCGCGGAGGAGATAGGAGGGAACAGGTTTGAAGACATCACCGGGGAGCGACCTACGACACCCGAGTGGCACCGAGCACAGAATCCCGAGGAGGAGGCACCTCCTCCCAGATTCCGGGTGCGCGGCAAACGCGCCGCACCAGAAGAGGCTGAGGATGCTGTGTTGGAACCCGACGACGAGGAAGCCGAGGCATCGCAACCCAGCAGGCCAAGCAGGCCGAGGATAGCCGGCCAAGGCCACATCCAGGAGGACGCGCAGGCCGCATGGTGGTCTACAATCCCGGAGGAAAGTTGAAAGTTTTTCATCATGCTCGCTCGAGTTTCTGGACGGACCCAGCAGCGGCAGTGGAGGTAGCCATAGAGCTGCCCGAGAGCCAGCGAGGACTACAGAGCGCCGTCAAGAACCTCTCCGGGTACTTCGTGAGCGCGCTCAAGCGGCGCGCGGTGGAAGTGAGCGAGAAGCGGCTTAGCGAAGGGGACAAAGAGTTGTTCCGTGAAGCCAAGGCTGTGGAGGTGAAGAACTTTGTGGCCTCTCGTGCTTTCGAAGCACTGCCGCCAGAAGCGAGACCAGACAAGTCGCAGGCCATGGGCATGCGATGGATCCTGACGTGGAAGACACGCGACGACGGGACGCAGAAGGCGAAGGCCAGGGCGGTGCTGCTGGGGTACCAAGACCCCTCGTATGCTCATAGATCTACGACATCACCTGTCATGACGAGGCAATCCAGACAGATGCTCTTACAGGCAGCTGCCATCAGGAAGTGGGCGGTGTATAAAGGAGATGTGTCTGGAGCATTCCTTCAAGGAAGGGATTATCCAGAGCGCCTGCTATGCATCCCCTGTGACGAGATATGCTCTGCCATGAATCTTCCGGCAGGCAGTGTTGTTCGGTTACGAAAAGCCTGTTACGGCCTCGTGGACGCTCCTCTGGAATGGTACAGGACGGTGTCGGAGTTCTTGGTGGCACAAGGCATGGAGCGGTGTTGGTCAGACGCGTGCACCTGGGTGCTCAGAAAAGAAGGACGCCTCATAGGAGTAGTCTCTGGACACGTGGACGATTTCTTGTTTTCCGGGGATGAGCAATCACAGGAATGGAAGCAGTTGGTGAAGGCCATTCAAGATAGGTTTCGATGGGGGGATTGGGACAAAGACAACTTCGTTCAGTGTGGGGTGCAAGTCACAAGGGAAGGGAATTGTTTCAAGCTGTCCCAGCCCGCTTATGTGGAATCCATCCCCGAAATCCCTGTGAACAGTCATCGGCGGAAGTACGAGAAAGATGCCCCAACAACGGCCCAAGAGAAGTCCAAGCTGCGAGGACTTCTAGGAGCGATCAGCTGGCACGCGCAACAGGTGTCGCCGCACGCATCGGCGGAGGTAAGCCTCCTTCTTTCGGAGGTCTGCGTGAGTAAGGTAAGCACCATCCTTCAAGCCAACAAGCTTCTCCAACAGATCAAAGCTAAGAAGGATCACTACCTCCTCATCCATGATTTTCATGAGGAGGAACCTCTGGGCATGTTTGCCTGGGTGGACGCTGGGTCCCAGAACAGACCCGATGGCAGTGGAACGATGGGGATCATCATAGGGTTGGCTCCGTTGAATTTGCGACAGGGTGAAGTAGGCAGGGTTTCCATTATGGCCTGGCACTCCAACAAGATCGAGAGAAGTTGTAAGAGCCCAGGGGCTGCTGAATGCCAAGCAGCCATTCATGGGGAAGACATCTTGTACTACTCTAGGTACCAGTGGAGTGAGCTGTGCTTTGGAAACCTGGATGTTAGAGACCCTAATGCCTGCGTGTGTCGTGTTCCTGGAACCCTCGTCACGGACTCTCGTAACGTGTATGATAAATTAGCCACTGAAGTGTTATCCGTCAAAGGTGCAGAGCGGAAATCCAACTTAGAGCTCTTGAGTGTGAAAGAGGCACAGATTCGTACTGCACTACAAGTGCGGTGGGTTCACTCGGAGGCGCAGCTCGGGAACTCCCTCACGAAGCAGAATGGTGGTCACGAGCTAGAGCTGTTCTACCGGATGGGCCAAGCATGGCGGATAGTGGAAGATCCGGCTATGAGATCGGCACGGAAGCGCAAGGCAGATGGAGTACCTCCCTTGGCGAGTCATGACAAGGATGACGTAGCTGTTTCCGAGGAAAGTGAGCAAACGAGTATGTTCTTATTTCAGGATCACTTTTATTAGGCACCCGAATACCGGGTCATGCAAGCTTTCAGGCTTGGCTGCTGCAGACGCTTATGTGTCCTTCGCAGCTTCGAATGATCAAGGCGCTACCGGGGTTCAGTAGCAAAAGATCCGCATCGCTGTTAGCCATTGCTGGCCGTAAAGCTGCTGGATTCCTGCGTCATCTTCGACAGCTAGAGCACCGCCGAGTATTACCACTTACAGGGACTACGGGTTCTCAGAGCTTCGGGCGGCCAGCTTTTAGGCTTAGGCTTCTGGGAGCTGGGTTCAGGGCTTCTCGAGGTTTCTTCGGCACAGGGTTAGCGTGCGAGGGCGTTCAGGGCACTACCCCCTTTCCTGCAAATGACTCAGGGGCCCTTCAAGGAGTCATAGCCACGGATACATACAAACAAGTTCCTGCACAATCCGTCACTCAAACTACGCATGAAAAGGCATGTGCTCAAGTTCCGAGATATTCTGACTGGCTTCAGGTTCAGTCTTTAGCGTTGCTGGTTTGTGGCTTCGGGGTTTGGGGGGTTTTAGGGGATGAAGGCTTCTAAGAGGGTTTCTGGGTTGTAGATTGTGTTTCGGGTTCAGGGGTTATGGTCATGAAGAGCCGGATATCCCGAACTAGGGTATTCAAGACACCCAGTTGCCACCGACGTTCTCAGTCTTACTTAAGTAACTTAAGTCCTGAGCCTTCGACTAGGACCTTGGCTGCGGATCGTTGGGTTTCGACATCTTGAGGCTTCGCCCGAAAACCCTCAAGCCTAAACCTGCACACCCACACGTCGGGAATTAGGGCCGGGCTGTGTTTGTTGAGAGGACTGCTTTGCCCCCCAAACCCTGACGAGCCCCTAAACCCCAAAAACCCTAAACCCCTAAACCCCTATAACCCTAAACCCCTATAACCCTAAACCCCTATAACCCCTACAACCCTAAACCCCTAAACCCTAAACCCCTAAACCCTAAACCCCTAAACCCTAAACCCCTAAACCCCTAAACCCTAAACCCTAAACCAAACCTGAAGGCCGCCATGCTTTTCGTAGCTTCAAAGTCGCGCCGGGCCTATCAGGGCCGTGGGGAATCAGATGCGGCTGTCGGGCCTAGGGACCCTTGGGTTTACTTTTAGGGTATTTTTGGTTTAAGGGGCTCCTGTAAGGAGTTTCTCTTTAAAGGGCTTCCTTCAATTAAAAGGATTCCTTCTATAATAAACCCTAAACCCTAATTCTCAGGTCGTAAGCCTTCTTGGGTTTGGGGTTTTTGGACCTGTCTATGGGGTTTCTCCTGGGATCCTCCGCCCAGGCCATGCCCATGGGATCTTTATAAATTTCAGCACTGGGCTCAAGCACGCGCTTGAAAAACAACGGGGCTGAGCCCCGTGTGGTGGTCGCGCCCTGCAGGTGGCGGATCTGCATTTCGAGTTGCAGGATTAGTGCTAAACCCTAAATTCTCAACCCTAAACCCTAAACTGTTGAAATCCTGGGATCTGAGAGTTTAGGGGTTTTGGGGCCGATTAGGGCTAAGGGTCTCAGAACACGGACATGCCAGGCGAGGTTCCATGGCAGGTGGTCGGCATGACACAATTCACGAGCTTCCTTGCCTATTAGACTCTATAGGGTCCCTTCAGATGTGAGACTTTAGGATTTGTGAGTTTGGGCTGCAAAACACCTACACGATGAAATCCTGCTCGATCTATACAGCTCGCCGAATGTGACGGTCACATGGGAGAATGTTCTTTTGAGACAGGTGCCCTGACGTTCGAGCGAAAAACCTAGAGAGCCTTCCACCTTCGCGCTAGTTCGATTCAGCCCCTGCCTTCGCAGGGTTTAGTGTTTCGGGGCCTTGGTATCCTGTGCTACTCGTTTAAGCTGTGTGAAACTATGGAAGAGACTACTTTCCAGATACATCACTTGGGGCTTCAGCAAGTACTACCGCCGACTGAAAAGCAATCCGCATCACATCCAGAGAGCCCAACATGGCCGTTAAGTGAGGAACAGTTCTTAGCTTGTCGGTCTCTCTTTGTATATAAGAAGCATTCCTCAACTCTTGGGGACAGTTCAGGCTCCCCCGGGTCTATGCCATGCACATCCATTCGCCGCTCCATGCCGCTTGCATACCAACACATGCCACTCAGCAGCAGGAGCAACTCTCAAACGTCGGTGGATGCAAGTGGGGACTCGGCCGAGTCGTTTAGGGTTTAGGGTTTAGAATGTAGGGTTTAGGGTTTAAAGATTTGGGTTTAAAGTTTAGGTTTAGGGTTTAGACTTAGGGAATCCCACCCTGAAGCCGTAAGCTGCAGTGAAGCCTGAATCCTCCGTCCAAACCTAGGCCCTAGGCCCAGAATCTGAAAACCAGCCTAGTCCCCATCAACAGCACCACTCAACACCATGGAAGTGACTCTTGGAGTTCTGGGGAATACAGACTTCTGGGCACCACGGTCTTGGGCTGGGGGGCTGTTGAATCGAAGTATATTTTTATAAAGGGCTTCTAATGTTTAGGGTTTCTGTGGTTAGGGCTTGGGGTCTGGGTTTAGCGCTCGCAGATGCAGGGTGTACAGGATTCGAAGTTTTGGGACTTTTGGTCGCTTCAGGCTGCTTGACTCTGTGGATTCGTCGATGAGGCTTTGAGTTTTGGAGGGTTAGGGGTTTATAGGGCTTTGGGCTGTTAGAAGCCTCGGTCTATCCTCATCTCCAAATATAGGAAGCTGGTCAAGCTTCCCTGGATCTTTATCAAGGTTCTTCATGTATGCGTCCTAATACATTCGGGCTATACTGCTGATGATATAAATCCTGCATTACCTTAAGGACCCTAAACTATAGAAGTTATGGTATATTCCCTATTATGAGTCATGCAGGATTTATATCATCAACTGTAGGGCCAAGGTTTCCTAATCAGGTTCCTAGATTTGTCCCCGGCTTGGATGCCCAGAAACTTTGAAGAGCACACTGTTCGAGAAGTGCCTCTGGCAACTTATGTACCAGTGCGGGAACGTGGATCAAGCGATGACAGATCTCCGGGATTGAAGGAACGGGATCTCCTTGAGTTATTAGAGTCCAAGAGTTAGGGCAAGTTTGGGGTCGTATGCACATCTTTTGGAGAAAGATTGAGAACAGAAATGCTCGCAGGAAGGTGTGCAATGGAGGTGCATGTGCGAAGGAAAGCAGGTGCCTTCATGCCTGCAGAGCGCAACGCGCTTTAGTGCCCAAACCCAGAATCATCAACACGTAAACCTGAAACCCTGAACCCTAAACCCTAGGCCCTAAACCCTAAACCCAGTAAACCCTGAGACCTCAAGGACATCATGCAATGCCCAATGCAAGCGACTTCAGACCTAAGGGACCTCAGCCCATCCCCAACCCTCCACTTCATGAGCCTACCAGAACTTAGAGTCTAGAATTGCTGAAGACTCCTTTAAAGGCTGGCTGCTCACCAAGAAGTCGGCCCTTGCAGGTTAGGGTGGTCTGGAGTCGGATAATCCCGGGTCCGTTAAAGTTGCGATCGCCGTTTTCAGCTGCCAAGCGGATTTCCTCTGGATGAGTCAGCTGCGTAGAGGCTCGAAAACCGGGGATTGTATGAAGCTTAAGGTTGCAGGATGCACAGGGATATGACAGGTTGCATAGTCTAATTTGGGTCAGACTTTAAGGGACCATCAAGATCGATACAAAGTACGAAATATTCCGACCACCATACCATCCCACGGAAACCTGGACGGAGATCGTCAGCCTCAAACGGTTCTTGACTTGCTCACGCCCGTTACTGCAAGGATCGGCCCGTACAGAACCTAAACCGCGAACCCTCAAACGCCAAAACCCTGAACCCGGAGGTTGTGTGCAACACCTAAAGCCCTAAACCCTAAACCCTGAACGCTAAACCGAACAGCGTCTTATGGCACGTTTGGATCCTGAGCTTCTCTAGGTGTGACAGACTCCGTGCGAACAGACCTTCAATCATAAGGCTCGATGATGTAAAGTCCTGAATTAGGGGAGATTTGAACTCTATGTGGAACGGGGGGGGTTGAGAAGGTTTAGAAGACCCACTGCGAAGAAGCCGATAATGCATGGAATGAAGATGAGTTACACTGACTCGCTCTTCCGAAAACCTACTATCTACACAACCCCAAACCCTTTTTGCAACAGGCTTTCCACTTCGCTCGG
>CAJNJA010063831.1:0-23206 GCA_905231915.1 Symbiodinium necroappetens
GTTGTTGTTGTTCCGCAAACCCCAAAACACTTAATGTACTGCAACGTTTCTCACACCCTCCGAAAGCCCCAATAACAATTGGGGGGCCAACTGGCCGGGGGGTTTGACAGACCCCTCATGCCCTGGGGAAGAAGAGAGAAGAGAGAGAGAGAGAGAGAGAGTAGCCTTTTTGGCTCGCTCCCTTGTGGGGGCACTCGAGGACGGCCCTTTGGGTTTGCTGGCTGTTCCCAGCAGATCCACTGGGTGGACGTGCCTCTGGGTTGGGGGGAGGCTTGAGCCCTCCGCCGCAGGCAGTTCGCTTAAGTGGCCCTTGTCGTCCTTTTCCGCCCTCTGAGCTCGACCGCGGCCCCCTCTCTCGGGAGGGGTGGCCCGCCAGTAGGGGGACGAGGCATACCGTCACCTTGAGGAACCCAGGGGATCTTGCAGAACTACCGGTACTTGGTCCTTGAGAATGGCGAGCAGTTCGAAGGAAGACCCCAAACCAAATGGGGGGATAGCGGGTGGACCAAAGCCACCGAGAGATTTTACGACGATTGCTGGTCGGGAGAACAGTCCCTCGGTCCTGGCCGCGCTCCGCTTCTTCATAGCCAAACACCCATGGGAGGTAGCTCGACTGCTCAGCGACGCCAGAAAGCTCTACCCCGAGACCAAGACGGGGGACAACGAGGAGGGGGACATAGAGGCCAACCACAAGGCCAAGCGAAAAGAGGGAGCCAAACGAAAAAGGGAAGATGCAGATGCTGAGAGCGGACAATACATTTGCACGCTTTGAAACCTTTTCGGTGTGAACTATTTAAACAGCAAGAGTTTCTCGGGTAAGCTTCAATCTTGGCCACATAATCCTAGAGTCTTTTCAACATGCCGCTCCGAACCTTTCCAATAGCAGAGGGGGAATTTGGGGGGAAGCATCAAGGCCCAATTCAGTTCTTTCCCTTCAACGGCAAACCAAGGTACTCGCTCAATGCAGCTTGGGAGTGCACGCTTTTGCCTTGACACCCCATTTCTTTCCAAGCTCCCCTCCACCTGACTCCCACAGGCCTCCCTTAGTATTTCATATGCACATGAGTACGCACTTCGGACAGCTTTTGCAGTTTTTCTTTCAGGTGGAGGGAGCAAAACTCACTAGGCCGCAGGGCTGCTGGACACCCCTTATGGCCATGAAGCATGCAGGGGATCGTCTTTGTGAGTACGCACTAGTGGGGGCTGACTTTGATGCGACTTGTCTTGAACCCTTGCATCGGCAAAGGGGTGCATCCAGCAAACAGCCCATGTATAGCCGAGCCACGGAGGGGAAACCTCCCTCAGTGGAATTCAAAACCTGCAATGAACTGCGGGGGTAGCTGGACCGCTGCCTTCTCCTGGCCTTGTAGAGAGAGGGAGAGAGAGAGAGAGAGAGTGTGTTGCTGTTTTTGCGTGCTGTCTCCCGCGGTCCGAGCCTCAGGCCGTGTCCTTCAACTTACACGTCATAATTGTGTGCAGTGGTCAGAGGCAGATCGGAGTGAAGGAGGGGAGGATCCCAACAGTTGATGATATCATACTCAATTGGCTGTGTTGTCGTCTTCGGGGGATCTTCCTCGTGGCCCACGTACAGCGGAGCCGATCGGGGGGAACTTCCACTAGGAGTTGCAAAAACCCCGCCAGGACATGCGGGTGCGCGTACGCGTGTGGGAGGGTTGGCATCGCCCAACCTTCCTTACCGGTAGAGCGAGAGAGAGAGAGAGAGACAGCTGCCTACCGACGCACAGACAACGCGCACGCGCGCGGGGGAGAGGTGCATGCCTCTTCCTCTGACTGTGCTGAAGAAGAAGAGAGACAGAGAGAGAGAGTGCAACTCCCCACCAAAGCCCTGGCGAAAGAAAGAGAGAGAGAGAGAGAGAGAGCGAGGTTCAAGTGACGTCTGCTAGGGCTGTGAGCTGCGCGCTTGAGGTGCAGAAGCGATCCACCACCTCCTGCAGTCGAGGCCGTCGCGGGTGAGTCTGGGTCCGCACAGGATTGGGCCTGCACGGAGTCCACTGAGCTCATGGAAGGCCAGCTTGGATGCTGGGCGAGCCTCGCTGCCTGGGTCCTGGACCTGTGCAGTCCGCTGCTACAGAGTCTGGAAGCCTCCGGCCGAACAGGCACAGATAGCGGCAGAAGGCACGCACAAGGACAGTGTTAGGGCCTGCGGTTCTTAGGACTCTGGCAGCTGCGCTCGCTGCCCGGCGCCATTATCTGCGATGCCACTCGGCGGCGAAAAGAACAGATGCTCAAGTCCAGGCTCTGGTCTTTTCATCGACGGTCAGCGAGAGAGATAAGCGACGGAGGGCACGACTTTCATGATGCTACTCGTACGCTGCACGCCGCTTGCCAAGGTGATGATGGCATGCGAGCTTTAGAGTAGGAGTTGCATTTGTCTGCCCATGGTGTTTCTTTGACGGAATGGTGAAACTCATCGTGTTCGAATGTCACTCTGGCTTGGGACACACCGGGTGTGTCAAGGGCAGTCGTGCTGCAGATTCATGGCCAAGCCCTAGGAAACAGAGAGACACATTGCGGGGAGCATTCAGGAGAAGTAGGAAGCATCCAATTACTAAACGCAAATTGACTGATCAGGAAGAGGTGGGCTGGCCTGCCACGACGAAGGGAGACATGAACCTGACACATACCCAGCATCTTCAATCTATCATACGGAAGAAAGACTCGAAAAACAAGGGGCCTACATGCTCATCAATACTCTCCGTGTGTCGACTGTTCTTCTACAGCTGACGAACCGAGCTTGTAATGGAAGATGGCACGGCCGGCTGCAAGATGGTGGCAGGAAAGAAGCAAGGGTTCCCACACCCAGTCCAAGAATCAGAGGCTGAGCCCTTCAACTGTGTGCAAGCAGCGGGGTGTGCTCGTAGCTCTCGAGGCTCAAAAACAAAGAAGCCCGCGCTATGCAAAGACCAGAGAGCCAAGGCGGTGGTCATGGCCATGGCCCTTCGCCCGGAGATCATCCAGCGAGCAAGCGCCGCGGTTGCACAACACATGTAGTGTGAGGGTCCTTGCCAAGCCTTGTCACGAGGTGAGGTGCATGTGGAGATAGAGCTGGGCGGTGCTCCGGCCTTAGAGTTGTCTCCCTGTTTTCAGCTATGTCCTGTTGCTTTCTGACCAACAGGCCATCACCAGAGGGCAGACCGTGGTGGACCCTGTTTGCATTGACCGCCTGTCCTGGACGATTGGGAGCCTTGCAAGAGCAGGACTGGGGAACCTGCTTCGATGGTGTCCATCGTCCAAAGCACGTGCGCTGGGTGGAAGAGGCCAACGATTCGAGCTCGCCCCTGCTAGTTGGGTTGTGGGTTGAAGTCTTTATTAACGGTCATGCTAGCGAAACACATGCTAGCGAAGCGCTCCATCGATAACCATCCAGCTGACCGTTGCTCCGTTGAAGTGCCTTTCCCCAGTCACTCCAACAAACAGTGCAATGGCCACACGTACACCATGGAGACGTTCGGTGCAAGTCTGGACTTTGGTGACCTGGCTCTCACATGTTTCTGCAGCTCCAAACATCCTCTTCATCATGGCCGATCAGTTTCGTTATGACTTGATCGATCCGGTGCGGACACCCCATCTCCATGGACTGCGGCGGCAGGGTGCCACCTTCCTCAGGCATTACTCGTCAACTCCCAGCTGCACGCCTGCCCGTGCAGCCATTCTGACAGGTCGATCGCCTTGGAGGCATGGCATGCTTGGCTACGGGGCAGTCGCAGAAAGATATCCGCAAGAGGTTGCCAGAAGCATGGCTGCCGCAGGTCTGCGGACCAGTGTCGTTGGCAAGAACCATTTCGGTTGGAATCGGACATCGGGCAGACCCATCGCACATGAATTCAGTGAGTTGCAAATCTACGACGGGCTGGGAAATGGTTTCAAGAATGGTAGTGAGTTTGATGACTATGATCGCTGGTTTCAGCAGCGGATGCCCGGGCAAGACCCTTTGGCCAGCGGCGGCTTGGACTGGAACTCATGGCGGGGAGCGCCCTACGAGTACTCAGAGAGGCTGCACCCAACAGCCTGGACTGGCCAGTCAGCGCGACGTGTGCTTTCGAGTCTGTCTAGAGCGAGTGCGAAGGCTGCGCAGCCCTTCTTCCTGAAGGTTTCCTTCCACCGACCCCACAGCCCGTACGACCCCCCGGCTCGGCTGCTAAACATTACGCCGTCTCCGGTTCGGCCACCGGCTCGAGCTAGCGACGGCTGGGACTCGCGCTTTCGGGAATGCTCTGCCCAAGGAAGTCGGGACGCCTGGTGCGGGGAAGTGGATCATGACTCCCTGTCCATGGCAAGGAGGTCTTATCAGGCAAGCATCAGCTTCGTGGATGAAGAGATCGGTTCCATTTTGGGTCTGATGGGCGAGCTCGGGATCTTAGGGAACACGTTCATTCTTTTCACCTCAGACCACGGGGACATGCAGATGGACCACTTCCTCTGGAGGAAGAGCTATCCCTACGAAGGGTCGGCACACATTCCCTTGTTGATGAAGTGGCCGGACAACATGCAGGCCGTGTGCATGGGGTCTCTGTGTGCAGTAAATTCCGGTAATGCTGAAATGAGACACGCATGTCGAATGTTTTGTGTGCTTGCTTACATCTTCTTGTTCTGCGGTCGGAGGCGGACTTCGTGGATCGGGGCAGCGTCATCTCGGCCGTGACCGAGCTCCGGGACCTGTATCCGACGTTTTTGGACCTTGTAGGCGAATGGAACACCTCCCACGAAGCAGAGTTTGATGGACGTCCACTGACCTGGCTCTTGAGACGAGGAGGAGCGGCCGGAGCCAGAGCGGCAAAGTGGCGTCAGTGGGTCGACTTGGAGCACGACATTTGTTATAACGAAACGAATCACTGGAATGCACTCACGGACGGCGCCACGAAATTTATCTTCCATGCTTGCAGCGGCGAAGAGCAACTCTTCGACCTGGTTCGGGACCCGGGCGAGACCCGCGACGTGTCAAAGGACGCCGAGCGATTCGAGCAAGTCAAGCGATGGCGACAGCGCTTGATCGCCCAGTTCGATGCCGAAGGTCGCGGCCCAGAATGGGTGCAACACGGCATCCTGCAAAGACGCTGCAGCTCCTGCCTCTACAGCCCCAACTATCCCGGCCCCACTGCCGACTGTCACAAGGCTTCGACTCAGGGGGACCTGGCTGTCGTCTGACTTTGAAGGCTTTGAGTCAAAGAGCGAGGTTTCTTTGATGCTGCTTGAAGCTTGGACTCGACTCCGTGCGGCCGCAGCTGGCTCGAGGAGTCGAGCCCCCAGCACGTGAGCTTCATGGAGCCACAAGCCACTCTTCGTGCCAGAACCCACTCGAACAGAGTGTCAGTAGTTAGAGTTAGACCTCATTGATGTGGCCTTGCCGTCCGAGATGCAAGACCATTCAAAGCCCAGCCGTACGCTACACTCCGCTGAGCAGCCCCCAAAACCACACAGAGGGCAACGTTACAGGGTTGTAAGTCGTGGCGAAGTCTCTGCGGACATCTTCGTCGCCATGCCATGATCTGCTTCGTTGCATGGAGGCTCCGGTCCTCTCGTGTTGTCTTCTAAGCTCCTCAGTGTCGATGGTGCAGGTGATGTTGATGGGATCCTCAAGGTTGCTCTCGCCAAGGCCTTAATTTGTTCCAGGCGCTGAGACCGAAGACCAGCAAGCGGCTGTTTGTACTTTCTGCAGCTGCGTGGGCAACAAACTATCTCAGGGAAAACCTGCCTCAATGAGGCTCTTGGTGTTGCTGCCGCTGGCTGCATCAACGCTGTCGAAGTGGAAGGCAGCGGCTTTGGAGCGTTTGAACACGGTTCGTGCTCCAAAAAAGTGGATAGGAGCTGGAAGATTCGAAAGGAAGGCGGGCCCTGCCTGCTGACAGAGTGGTTTCGGGGCCTCGGGGCAACTGTGGGCATGCGTGCATGGCCTGCAGGGTGTACTACCTCAATCGTGCCACTGGTGCTACCGTCCGGCGCCTACGCTGCGAGCACTTGGGATTTGAAAGCATCCCTGCGACCCGAACCTGACTGTGCTTATCCGAGTCCTGGCATGCACCGCGGCAGTTCCCGGTGGTCCAGGGCAGCTGCCAATCTGCCGGGGCCACGGCGGAAATTGCCCCCCACGCCCTAGCAGGGAAAGAGTCCAGAAGTCGAGTTCTGCCCAAAAGAGGGACTGCAATGCCAGCAGGCATGCGGTGAGCAGACCTGCGAGAGCTGGCTGATCAAGAAGGTCTGTGCTGTCTGCTAAGCGTCTCATGCCGTAAGAACCGTAAAACCGGCGTGCTGTACAGACTGAGGTTTCTGTTTGAGTGCCTTACCTGCCAGGCGGACGGCTATGGCGCAGGCCATCGTGAGTTGCAGTGCTCCCTGGCACACGCATCCATGCTGGAGGCAGGTACAGCGAGAGTGACTTCATGCATCCGATCACATGAGTGGTGCACACTGCAGCAGTGGAGTGGGTCTTTGCAGGCATGCCACGAAAGATGCCTCCGTCCCAGCCGGTGCCTTTCGTTAGGCGTGTCAAGGCTCAGCCTGCAAGGCCGGCACTGCATGGTCCAAGACACGGCCTGCAACCACAATCTGCAGTTCCACTGCCAGGTTGGCCTGGCAACTCGATCAAAACAACAGAAATTCAACAAAAACCCTTTGCGGAGGAAGATCAGTTCCACTCAGACGACAGCTGGTCCCCGCAGCGGAAGAGCCAGAGCCCTGAAGGTTCCTTGCAGGTGTCGTGCGGACAAGTGGCTGCCGAGGCTGGTGCTGCCAACACTTCCAGGTGGCTTGCAATTCACAGCGAGCGCTTCCTGCACCCTACGTGCGGATCTAAGTGCGCTGCGCCGTGACCTGCTGCCCTCCCCCACTCGATGCCCCTCGATGCCTCCGATGGCTTCCATTGTGCCCCAGGATTGTGAGGCTGGGCTGAAGACGGCCCACGACACGTGGAGCAAGGCCAAAAAACACTGGTGCTGCCAGGGGCCCAGAGCGAAGATGGCTACCAGTAGAACAGCAGTGAGACCAGGAGACAAGACAGGAGTGCTTAGGACATCTTTCCCTGAGCTTCACTCAAGCCGGAAACGAAGTGGATTGTCGTGCGAGGCTCCAATGAGCATAAGGGCTGCAAGTACGATTGTTTTGAGGAGTCTCGGGCCTATTCCTCTCACCAATGCCATGGGGGAGAGCTTCAGAAGCCTGCTGTCTTAGGCTGCACGACTGGCAAGAGGGTTGGCCTTTGCAGAAGAGGCTCGAAGGACACACATTTCGCGGCACACTTTGTCTCAAAGAGCAGCCACGTGGCAAGGGCCTGGTGCTGCGAGCACGCCAAGCTGGGCTGCATCAAACCCGATGAATCGGCTTGCCAGCTGCAGGTGCCGCTCAGTCGGATCTCAGTGGATTCTTGCAAAAGCTTACTGCATCTCTCTGGCTAGGCAGGGGAGACCCCTGCGCACTGGACGTCGGTGCGGTGCCTGGCTTCCAAATGCTGAAGGCTTTGACATCCGCATAGCCCAACAGTGCCCCGGAGGTGAGGCGGCACTACTGCTGCAGAATCCAGTCGATAGGCCACTCCGGGCTTTTTACAGGCTGTTTTGAGGCATTAAGTTAGAGGTGTGCGAAGACATTTGACAGGCTGTTCGCACACCACGCCCACCCCACTGCCCGATGTGCTGGCGCCTTGGAAACGTCGACGACATCGCGTGGACCATTGAGTTTGTAGCTTCTGGAAGGGAGCACCCGCACCACTGCACGGGAAGGCCGTTCGCTCAAGAGAGGGATCTCTTTCACAGTTTAGGGCTGCAGATGCAGGCACTGGCCGCTGGAAAAGATCAAGCATCCATGGCAGCATTCAGAGACTCTGATGTCGAGCTGAACTTGATACTCCCTGTAACCTCTAGGAGATTTTTGCTTCGAGGTGGTGTTGCTTGGCAAAGAAGATCGGTTGCAAGCTCTTGGCCAGCACGACAACCACCACAGCAGTGCCAGATCTTTTCGACTGCAAGGTAGGAGACTCATAGACTGATAGAAGATCATAGAAGCCTGAGAGTCCCTACAAAAAAATATGGACTCTTGCAGCTGCGAGGCTGGTCTCAAAAGCTGGGAGGAGGGATGGTCACACAGGAAGAAGGCCGTTACAGGGTCCTTTTCCATGAGCCTTTGCTGGCTGAAGCTGTGGCTCCGTGACAGGCTTGGTGCTGCAGTCGGAAGCACATAGGATGTGCTTTCGACTGCCGGCAGGACTTGAAGACGTGGCAGGCAAGCAGAGTTTTCTCGACTCGGCAGCTTTGCGGCAGTTGACTCAATCAGGTCAGCTGGACGGGTCTTCAGAAGACCTTCTGCTGCCAGCATTTTCACGTCGGCTGCGTGGGTGGATGCTACGACTGCGCTGCGGGCAGGACAATTGCGGGCTTTTGGGTTAGGACTCTTAGGACGGGGAGAGCTTTGAGATTTTGAGGACGTCAACGTGGCCAGGCGAAAAGCGGCACTGGTGCTGCAGGAGCCGGAGCTGCATGTGCTTGCGACTTTTCTGTGCGTTTTGTGTTCGCAAAAATTCTCTCATTTTTTCTCTAAGCCGCCAGTTGGCGATGCTTGCCTAAAGCCTTCAGAGGCACCTGGGATTGGGCTGTGGCGACTCCTACACGCCACCGGACTGTGACCGGAGCAAGGAGGATCCGTGTGATGAGCTGGCATGTAAGGTCTTGCTGAGTGACTTACATGGCACACCGTCGGAAGTACAGTGCACACAGATGTCGTTTTGAGGAGTTGTTCGTTGAAGCGACATAATGACATGCTAAGTTTATTCAAGGCTGCTCCGGCTGACGGAAGTGCCATTGTAGACACGTGATTGGAACGGAGAAGACACAAGAAGCTCATGCTATGTCGAAGGTGCAGGTGCTGAGATGAAGAAGGTGCTCGTATGCTCCGAGGCGTTTCAGTCCAATGTGCAGGAGTCTTGGTCTCCTTCCGAGCGAGAGTACTGTTGCATTGCACGTGGCCTCGGCCACTTTGCAGCAGTTGATTGCAGCAGTGTGGCAATAGACAAGTTCCGAGAGCTCGGGAGCATGCGTGAGAACCATCCGAGGTTGTGTCACGGGCCACTATGTTTCGCACGCCTTTCACGGCCAGCACATTCACGAGATCGCCCACATTTCCCACTACAACCACATTCCACAACCAGTCATCCAATACACTCATCCTGTGCCTGAGCCAAACAAATCAATGGTTTACTCCAATTCAGTCATTGGGACATGCCGCTGCGAGCTGGTACCGTGCCAGCCTTTCACAGTTGAGGCTCGCCTCGCGCCACCCCCAGCACCTCCTACAGTCAGTTTCCATTGCACCACAGGACGGGTTGTGCAAGCGCCTTCAACTCGGTTTGCCGAGCGAGCGAAGCCCTGCAAGGCAAGAAGGACACGTGGTCGGCCATTCAGCGCGACTGGTGCTGCAAATATGCGAACACTGGTTGCGGCGTGCACCAGAGAGCCTTGGCCGCTTTATTTGCATCCTAGCATCCTGACATCTTCAGACTCCAGGAAACGGATGGGCAATCATTTCTCTGCATGGAGGTGCTTCGCACAACGGCTTCGACTACGACTGCAACTCTCATGACGATTGGGAGTTCTGGTCTACCAAGCAGAAACAGACGTGCTGCCGGGACTACGGCATCGGCATTCTGGTCGCACCCGACCCCCGCAGTTTGCGTTTGGGCTACGCTGAGCCTGCTGACCGAGGCTGTCCTGGATGGAGCCCCCACGTCTCTCATGTCGCTCATGTGGTCCATTCCCAGAACCCTCAGATAGCTGGCGGCTCCCAGATAGCTGGCGATTGGGCAGCAAGCCTCGCTCGAGGGTCACTTGCGTTATCTGGGGATGGTGGGCCCTGACCCCAAGGTCTCGCAACACATCATTTCCACTTTCATTGCAATGCGGACGACCCCGCCATGGCGGCGTGGTCCGTGCAGAAGCAGCAGTATTGCTGCCATGACTATGGAGTTGGTCGCATGTCTGGCAATAGCTGTGCTTCAACAGGGGCAGCGCGAGCACGGGAACATGCACAATCCGCCCAGCAACGACTCAGCCTTACTACTGCGCCACTTTAGGACGGAATGACAAGGATGAAGATACTGTGTAGGTACGAAGGCCCATGTTTAGACAAGGCAAATACCTACATTCAGTTACATACACATCCACACACAACATAGGTACATGTACACGTCTGCCCACGAATGCGCATATGACATGGACATGTGCATGACATGCCTTGAGCTGTATGTCTGATGGTAGCAAGCCAAGGCTGCCCTGACGCTCAGTCTGCGTCTGGCCATGGTTGGCACGGGCAGGTTCCATCGCATTTCAAGCACGACAGGGTCCACTAAAGTCTCTTCTCGTGGGGCGCGGTGCCGTTTACTAGCTTTCTCACAGGGGCTGTGCTTGTTTGTCTTCCCGTGGTGGCCAGGTGCTGCCTGGCTACAAGTTCAACTGCTTGGCAGGCACTTTTGTCGCCACAAGCGCCTGCTGAAGCATTTTCAGGGAGCACTAAAGGTAAAGCCTTGCAATGAACTTTGTTGAGACCCTCGTAGAAAGCCCAACAGTACCATGTCACTGCCTGAAACCCGGGTCCCCGAACCCTTCGTACGGTTTTCTTGCAGGCTCTAAGATGTCCGGGCAGCAACTTCAGGTGGCTTTCCTCACAGCTGGTCGCTCCCGAAACGAGCTTGGTGTTGCAAACACGAGAGTTTGGGCTGTTCCGATGCTGCAAGCTGCTTGTCGGCAGTGGTCATGACCACCAGAGTATGAAAGCGTCTCAGACCATTAGCGGGTTGCTTGTAGGCTACGACTGTCGCCCTGGTGCCGGTGGCGCAACGCGGCTGCACAGTGCATAGGTGCCATGGCCATCGCGGGCCGTGGAGGCTCTTTTCGGAAGTTCGGAAGTCTGAGGCCTGGCCGCGCGCCAAGGCACAGTGGTGCTGTGAGCACGAGAACGTCGGCTGCGGCTCTCTGCCTCCGCGCTACGACTGCACGGATGGCGTTTCGCGCTGGAAGGCCCCTTGGCCTTCCTAAGCCGGACTCACCTCGGGCTTCCCGCAACTGATTGCCGTTACAGGAGTGGCCACGTGGAAAGCGAGAGTACTGTCGCTTGGACGGGGATACCCTGCTAGATCTCTGGATCTCGGCTTGCAACATGCACGGCTCAGGCTGCGACTCGGTGAAAGTGGGTTGTCCAAAGCCGATCCAACCCTGGATCGCACAGCTGCTCACTCCATCGGCGCAGCATGAGCTGCACAACGAGGCCTGATATGGGGAAAGACCAAGCACGGCTTGGCCAGGGCGTGTGCTTGCCGGGAGCACGTGTCATCAGGACGTGAGAAGGAGGTCACGGCACCCAAAGTACAACTGCGCGTGTTGCCTGCTGGTTTGCATTGTTTGCATGCTGATTCTTGCTGATTGCTCCTTGACGATTGCATCTAGATTGACCAAGTGAACCCTGCCTTTTCTCAGGCATCCGTGCGTTGGGGGAAGTGTCTTGAAATGCCAACACCTTGCGTATGCCAGGGCAGGCCTCAGTCATTGGCAGGACGTGAGATTGTGCCGCAGTAGAAACGCCGCTTTTCGAGAACTTTCGGACGCGGAGGACGGCTGGTCAAAAGCGAAAGCAAGCTGGTGCTGCCCGGCACTTGGTGCACGGCGTCAGGGAGCAAGGCCAGAATCCTTGACGCGAGGTAAGTACAAGGGCTATGGCTGCCCCTTCCTCTGCCATGGCTCGGCCGAGCAGCAAGCCGAGTGGAGTCCAGAGAGGGCTGAGCTGCCGCCTCAGCTGAGCTGCCCCAAAGGGCCACCAAATCGAGGAGTCGGAGAGCCCAACAACGACCGAGGTGGTGTTGCAAGCAGCACGACGTCGCTTGCCGCTTCATGACCAAGTACCTTGTCAACGGCCTCAACGAGCTTGACTTGAATCACCGAGGCACTCTGGGGAAAAGACATCCTCGATCATCTTCGAGCGTCTGCAGACCCTCCGTCTCCTGGTCCTTGGCTCTGCAGGCAAAGCATCCGTCCTCGCTGCAGCCGGTCTTTTTGTGACCCTGGTGGCCATCGCCGCAGTGGGGCGCATGAGCGCAGCAGCAGCAAAGCACGACGAGGCACTTAAAGTTCCAAGCTGGTAGAAGGAAACTCCTGCAATATATCCGGTCGAGCATTGTTTGGAGCATGGCACCATGATGGTGAATGTACCAGGTTCTAGGCATGAGTGACTTGGAGCTCTCCGAGTGAGCTTTGGGCTGGTCAGACACCAAGGATGCTTCCGTTTGGGAAAAGTGTCTTTTTCGTTTCACCATGTAGGCTTCTTTGATGTGCGGGAAGGCTCCTGCAGCGAAGTTGTGCATCCCGCTTATCGGCGCTCCGGCAAAGTCCCGGCAAGAGGCATTGTAGGGCTAATGTATACTGTTTCACCCAGCCTTAGACATTTGAGGCTATGCTATGCACTTCCACCTGCCCAACCGATGTTTTTTGACCCAAGCAGAAATCCCTCTGCAGCTTGTGGCACGCTTCGCCCCAACTGTCCACAGCCAAAGGCGCTGACATGGCTGGACTGGATTTTCGAAGACTGCCGCTTGCTGCTTTTGTGTACGTGCATTCCTGCATTGACATACTCCTACCACTACTGCTGTGCGGAGGTGCCAGGATGACAGTAGCAGATCCGCTCAGACTCTGCACGGGTGCAATCCTGCAGTCAGCTGCATCTGGACCCAGACAAGAATGGGCCAGACCGGTCGAGAGATCTGATTGCTCTCCGAATGACACCGTGCATCAGTTCTGTTTGGATTGCTGGCTGCAGATGCACCAGCGTTTCAGGGGTGATCTACGCTACCTCAGCCTACTCAACCTCAACCGCTGGCGACTTCAGGTGGATGTGGAGATGCTCTACCAGATGCTGCGGGAAACTGTGGGTGCCTGATGAGAAGGGCGAGCAGGCTCCTAGCAACGTACTCGTACTGCACAACACTGGCAGCCACGCCATGTTTGCAATGACCTCTCGTCGGGAGGAGGTTCTTGGGTGCGCTTGAACTGCGTAATCAATGTGATGGTTTGCCCCAAAGGCCCCAAATTAGTCAGCGGCGGGCTTTGCAAAGGAGATGATGAATTGGTGCCATCATGTGCGTAACGAGGAATGGCAGACTCGTGACACATGACGAGATGATTTCAGTTGTGGCCGTCTTACACCAGGTACAAGGAAAAATTCTGTTGCGCGAAAAGATGAACACCTGTCCCTGCAGGAAGGTACCTAAGAGCAGACAATGATTGCATGCATAGTCCTTCGCTGGCCAGCTCTCCTCCCAGTCCCTTGCAAAGGTGGATGTGGCTTCCGACTCCCAAGAGTGTTCTCTCCCTCTCACTGTCTCTGCTCTCTGCCTCTCTCACTTGCTCTCGCGCTCTCTCTCTGTCTCTCTCTTCCGTCTCTCCGTTTGCGTCCCGCTCGCCCACCTGCTCCCCAGCCCGTGCCTGCCGCCCACCCGTCCCGCCGTGCTTCCGTCGGTACCCACGTCCGTCTCTGTGTGCACGAGTCCATGCGGCCATCCTCCACTCATGCATGTATAAGCAGGGTCGGGGCTCGAACTCTACCGTTTCAGTTCCCCACGTCTAAAATGCCTTCCGTCGATTGGCAGTCTCGACAGCAATCTCCATACATACCTACATGTACATATGCATACCAGCAGACATGCATACCTGCATGCATGCATGCCTGCAGGCCGTCCTGCCTGCCGGCCTGCCTGCCTGCCGACCTACCTACCTACAGACGTGTGTGCGCACGTCCTTGTCAGCCGACCAGCGTCGGTCTCCGACAGTGGTCAGTTGAAGCATTTAATGGCTTGTCATGTTCCTTTGCCAGCAGATGAACCGGCGAGGCCATCCGGTCAGTCTTGGATCGTCGCACTGTGCCCGCTGACTTCCGCCTGCGTGCCTTGGCATGTTACTGAGAATGGTTTTGACCAAGATGATGGGTAGTTTCATCATGATGCTGCACGATGATGATGTGCAGCACCTGACTCTACTCGTACTAGTATAAGCGATACACAGCAGCGTCCACAGGCTATCGAGGACCAAGCACGCCACTAAGCTTCACATATAGTACTTCCGATGCAGGCAAGATCGCCCTCTGGCAACATGTTCTTGTCGGAAGAGACAGGTCAAGCTAAAGGGTTCAAAGAGGGCAGAGGTGCAGAGTGCATCACTCTGTCAGAATTCTACGAAGCCGGCTGACGGCCAACACAAAGGTTCAACAGCCGAAGGCAAGTGGCTTGGGTGGACTTCTCATTATAGAATTCTAGATGAACAGTTGGAATACCAGTACGGTGCCGACTCGAGGGCAAGCACCCAGTGCAATCTGCACAGCAGCATTCGGTCATCCAGCAGAGGAGCTTCAAGAGTGTCGCTATGCTTGTTCAGGTTTTTTCGCTGTTGCGGGGGGCAGCCGCTTCGGCACAGGCAACTGCAACGTCATGCAGCTCATGAACCAGCTCATGAACCAGCTGATGTGGAACATGAAGGGGGCAGACCCACGACCGTGCTGGCTGCAGCTTCGGGTGTCGGAGGGCGCGTCGCAGAAAAGAAGCTGCCGCGCATCGCGAGCTCTCGTTTTGTCTCTTCGGGGAGGGGCGGCTCAACTGCGCAGGCTGGCCGGGCTTCTAGAGCAGGAGCTCAGGGCCGATGTCGAGGCCGAGCACCGGAAACACCCGGCTTGGTTGTGATGATCGTGATGGAAGAGCGGTTCTCGGCTGTGCGTCGTTATGAGATGACATCCTGATGACTTCTTCCATGCTCGTGACAGCTTGGGTGCTGGTGCAGGAGGGATGTTTACATGTGAGCGATGCCCCGCGGCAGCTTCTCAAGGAAAGCCCAAAGGGGCTTAGAAATCATTGATCGTAAATGTCCACAATGAAAGCTCATTCATGGGCTAGCAGAGGCCTATCAAGCCAACAGCGCTGCCGCGCAAGTGGTGGGAAGGTCAGTTGAAGCAAGTTGAAGCCAAAACTGCCAACGAGAGATCCCAGCTCAGTGCCCTCTCTGGCCATGAAGCTCACTGATCTGCTGACCTCTTTTGGAACAGGCAGCCGGCGACAGCAAGGTGCTTTGTACATGTCTTGGGATTGTGGGCAGCAGGCCAGAACCGGCGGCTGACGTCTTTCCAAGGCTCCACTTTGCCAGATCAGATTTCCTCCTTTCGCCGAGGGCGCGTTATCTGTGCCGTGTGAACACACCCTCAGGCCTTGGAAATCCCTTCGCTCCTCAGGGCCCGCCGCAGGGCCCCGCCGGCGCTGCTGGAGGTGATTCAGGCCGGAAAGGGCGCGAGCAGCATCGTGACCGAAAGGGGCCCCGCGCTGGATTTCCGGGACTTGCAGGCGACTGGTGGCAGGACGAGTCGGGCAAGTGGCACTTTGGAGGCCATCGGCTTGAATCTCGAATCGACCAGATGTGTCGCGAGCAGAGGTGAGGCAGAGCACTGGTGGCGCGACGAGCACCACCAATGGCACAAAGGCTTGCTGAAATCGCAAGCGCCAACACGGGCCGGAAGCGCCCAAGAAGTCTCATGAATTCGGCAGGCGGGGAAAGCCAAACGTGGCGGCAGGATGAGGCCGGCAACTGGCGGGGGCCTCGGTCCGAAACAGGGAGCAATTCCTTCCGCAACCGTGGGCTGCGAACCCGAGTTCGCCAAGGCACGAGGTCGACGAAGATAATCCCAGGGAGTCAGAGGAGTTTCGGCTCGCATGTGGCTGATGGAGCAAGCAGATGTCACTTGGGGCAGGCGAGTGGCAGCTTCTGTTTTCCAGGACGAGTTAATGATGGGCGACAACCCTGACATGGGTGAGCCGCAGCAGGACATCAAAGAGCCTGTGCCTGAGGCAACTGCAAAGCTGTGAGAGAGGTCCGACAACCTGACGTCTCAGTTTGGACGCCCTGAACGATGCGCTCAAAGAAGACATGCCGCCGATGGACCCCGATCCACCCATGGATCAGCAGATGATGCAGATGCACACGTGCGTGGCTTTCATGTCTGGCATGCCTCTTGTAGATGCGCCATTTTCATGGCATGCTGGTGCCATGTAGCCGATGCTCGGGTGCTGCAGTTTAGCTCGAAGAGGGGCGGTGTTTTTCCATTTCCCGTGCTTTCGTATGACTGCAAGATTCAGAGGCAGGGAGCCAGTCCATGCAGGTTCTGCCTCCCCGTGTGTGAGTACCCCTGAACAGATCTCTGGCGCTGATGAGAGGGCAGGCATCTGGAATTCTTCAGCCGCTGAGTTTTGTGATAGTGAAGTCCATGAAGTCCAATGCAGGCTGTGGCAGTGGCTGGTGCTGTGCTTCTCCTCGCGGTTCAGGCGGGACGCCAAGATGTCGGGAGCCCCAGCATTGGCAGCGACACGATTCGTGGTTCCTTCGAGCTCCGCATAGGTGCATTGCAGAGGTGCGTTCCAAATCGCACGTACGTCGCTGTGCTGTGTGTCTTCCGACTGGAAAGACTGTAGTGCTAGGGCCTGCTAGGGTCACGTCTCCATGAATTCTCCATGAATGCGGCCTTTGTCATGGGCTTCTCCGGTGGCTCTAGGGCCTCCAGGGTGCTGATTACCGCCCAAACTCGAGCTGATTCTCGGTGACAGGGGGTCAGCCTTGTGCAAATATGATCGCATGGGATGGGTTAGATCACAAGCGTGGAGTGGAACAGAGCGCCTTCTGTCGCCCGATTACAGCCGAGCTTCGCACGGGCTGCGACCTACCCGCGTCGACCGCCGAGGCCACGGACATCTTCCATCCTGGCCATGAAGCGGTGCACGTAACGCGGTGGTGTGCCTAGAGGGCGACGGCTAAGAGTCGATGCCGAGAGAGCTTTCGGCTTTCGCGAAGCGTTTGCCGAGACTCCATCGCTACGAGCATGAAGGCATGACATCGTTCCTGGAGGCACAGGAGTGTGCCGGTGGGCATGGCATGCTAAATCTGAGGTTTAAAGGCTTTAAGCCGGTGCTGGGATGAAAGCTCCGTCCCCTTTATCTGCAGGCTGAAGCTCGATGGAAAGGATCTCGTGAAGAGGCCCTGAATCGCACCTGGTGCACTTGGGATCGACTAGGCACTTGGCGCAGGTTGTCTCCCCGCTGCTCTCGCGAGCTAGATCCAAACGGAGTGCGAAGCCGAAGGCGAGGCCACGACTCAGAGGATGCACACTCCAGGGCTTCTTGCCGACCCACATCTCAGAACCCGCGCTCGCTTTGCAGTTCTCCAGGGCTTCCTCCGTGTCTCGCAGACCCAAGCTCGGAGCTCAGAAAGTATTGTCTGAGTTGGTGAGAGTTCAGTCCTTGCAAGCCCGGCATATAGAGGGCTCAGCTTTAATCTTCATCACCTCGAGATGGTGTTTTCTGTTTTGAACGAAGCGTCGGGGAATGTAAGCAGTGCGCGTTGGCATGCTGGCATGAGAGTGAGGTTCTGTGCAAGTGATCTTTCAACCGCAGGGCGGGCTGAAGCTTCCGAGCCAAACGCAAAAGAGTAGCGTGCAGGGCTTCTGTGCCCACGAGATTTCTGGTCAGCCCGAGACAGTACTGAACGTGTCTTGTGGTTGCTCAGGAAGCTGCGCTGAAAGCCCACCAGACCGCATCCCTTCTTCAGGTTGGTGCCGCTGTGACAGGAAAAGTTTCAGCTCGTTGATGGGGTCACCAGTCTGCTCGTAGCATTTTCCGGCCGCTTTCGTGCTACTTTGGTTGACGGAGGGTAGCACAAGGGCCCGTCACCCACCCGAAGGAGCTCGAAGACGCACGAGCAAACTCTTCCACGATCGGCGGCTCTTTTAGGACAGACCAAAGAGAACAAGAAGAACTCCTTGAGCTGCTTGCTGCCGTTGCAAGGAACGAGGGCAAGGTGCTGAGGCCGCACCACCGGGAGTAGGATTGATTGGTTTTGTAGTGCCAGCCGTGCAATCTGATTCTGGCGAGGTACCACGGTCTGGAGATCCCCAACGAGAACCACCCCGCAGAGACACGGTTAACGAGTCTGGAGAGCCAGTCCGCCGCACAGAGTTTTCGATTCGGAAGAAGGCTCTCTTAGACTCTTACAGGCACCAGTCGCGGGCTCCTGTCGCCGATATCATCCTTAGCCTCTTCAGCGATTCTGCCCACTCGACATGGAAGGTACATCGGCCAAATAGGCGTTGGCACGAGCCTCTGGGGTTCGGTACGTCGTGCATCCCCGGTTCTCTCGCCTCGCATGAAGCTGAGGCTCCGTGCTCGCACCGAAAGGATGCACGCCTTCCAGTGAGCATTCCCGGCTCGCTTGCTGAGGCTTACAGTCACAGGGCCAGGGAAGCTTTGGATCTTTGTGCGTCCGTGCATGAAGGTCTCTGATCTATCTTGGGCCTGCGGATTATGACAGCGCGACAGAGGAGCGTCCATGACAGCAGTTGCTTTGCAGTCAGATGCTGTGCAGAGGAACAGAAGAACACGTGCCACGTGAGCTTCTCAGTTCCCGGTCTTCAACCTGTGCTACCGTTCAAAAACCGGACGCACAGGTCCGCGACCAGTCTCTGGTCTGGGTCGTCTTCGACACAGGCGCCAAGCCGCAGAAGGGCAGCATCTGTAAAAGTAGCCTTCGGAGTCGCAGGGAAACTCTGGGCTTGTGATGGACAGTCATGCATCCGGGTCCCGCGAGGCAGCACCAATATCTGGGTGTCGTCAGTCCTGTGCCTCGGGCCCAGTAAGGAAGCGCCTTCAGGGACAGGCCAAGGGAGTACAATCTGCTGAGGCACCAAAGGGCCCTGCGCTAGCGCCGATCGGAGCCGCTATGATCGGTCGCTTTGGCCTCTGAAACTCTCGAGTTTCTGGCACGCCGCAGTTTGCCAAAGTGTGCTTGGAGTGCATTTGACCCCTTTCGCTATGTGGCACCTCTCAGGCTGTCCAGGACGTATGCTCCGGGCCCAGGCTGGCGACCGCAGCTGGTGCCCCGTCGGGAACTCATGCGAAGCGCCGACAGGTGGAACCTTACAGATCGAGTTCGGAACGGGGCGGATTACCGGCCCAGAGGCTCGGCCTGGAGGCGGCCATGTTTTGCTGTTGTCCCTGTTGTCACCTGTCCACCAGGCCGTCGACGACTTCCACATCGGACCCTTCTCGGTTTTCAACCAGACCTTCGGCAGGGGCCCCTCCCTTCGGTCCGTCGGTGGCTTCCATGTTGGGTTTTGTCAGGGATGATCGAGTCCGAGGAGGGCCGGGTCTTCGAGGAGGCATCCGCCCGAAGGGAGAGAGAGTGAGAGAGGAAAGCACAGACGAGTCGCCAGAATCAGGTGCCCGTGGAGGGCATCCTCGGATTGGCCTTCCCAGCCATGGCCGCACATGGTGCGCCGGGGCTCGGCTAAGCCGCTGTGTCGGGGATGATCGAAAGCAGACCGAAAGACACGTCCTTTCGGTTGACATGCTCGTCTTCGTTCATACTCTCCCATGGGCACTGTGCGAGGCATTCGGCCTTTCGTGGATGGCATCATCGAGAACAAGGTGCGGAAAAGATCATCGACCCGTCGTATCGCTCACTCGACGGGTTGGCAACACAGTGTCAAGGCGTTTAAGGCCTGAACAGGTACACTGAGATTCATGCATTCCTAGATATTCACATCTTGTCCTCCCTCAACTCAAAACCTGCCAAGGCAATAGGTCGCAACGAGTTTGCGTTTTACTTCAGCAGGCTCCTCAATCGGAATTCCTGGTCCCAGGGTCCATCTGAGCAGCTGAGCAGAGCACTCGCGTTCCGCTTTGAGGTCCTGATGATCCAGCGGGCAATGCGGTTTTCTGGGGCGGAGTCTCAAGCTCGGGCTTCTTCATGCATCCTGTGTCTGCCCAGCTTGGAATGCCAAGGTGGACAAATCCTTCTACCATGGTGAAATCGAGTGCCGCATCTTTCGATACACAGACTCATCAGACGGCTGCAAAGTTTCCCTGGGTTTCCGTGTCGGTCTCTGCGCCATCCTGGCTTGCTTTGCTCTAGATGTCATACTCTGCCTTGCGCACGGCCAGTATCCGACCTCGAGCCATCTCGGTATGATATGTGAAGTGATATTTGCATGTAGATCGTCGCACATTGCGTATTGCGAATTCGGGAAGTAGTCACACCTCTTTGTCGGGGGAGAGGCAAACGTTGCCAAGCCAATTGGGAGTCCCACCGTCAGCCCTAACGGGAAGGTTCGGTGAGAACAACATGATTCTCCTCACAAGAACGCGTGGCATCAGGCATCAGAAACGGCTTGAAGCGTTCGAAACCATGGAGAGCAGGCCCAGACACCGAGAAGATAAAGCTCGGATCCGCGAAAGAGTTGGGAGGAAACCGGGAACCAACGAGCCCTCGCTGGACTCAAAACAGCCTTCCACGCGAAGGCAAGTTGAGACAAACAGGTACTTTCCCGTTGTTCAGCCGTACTATTGGGCCGCCAGGACCCCAGGCTTTAGTTGATTGACTCTCGCATGCTTCTCCTCCCCGACCTCCCCGATGCCCGAGATTGAGCTGGTCGACTTCAAAATCGGCGAGGACTCGCTTCTGCATCTACTGCTGCCCGAGGCCTTTCCCATGCTTGGGTGTAGCCGGATGCAACAGTTATCAATGAGTTCTCAACAGTGGCAACTGCAGGCGGAGGAGACCCCGGACCTGGAGCACGAGGGTGCTTCAGGCCCTCCCGGCTGAAGTTCACCAGTCGCTGGAGCTGTTGGATGCCTTGCCAGGTCACAAAAAGCACCGTCATCACGGTGCTGGGGAGCCCGTGTTCAAGGAGAGGAGTCCCACAGTTTCTCTCGTACCACCTCACTCACTTTCCCAGAGGCAATCGTGGACACCGGCACCACCTTCTTCACGGCTCAGGCGCGCACCCGCTGCCAACAAAAAGCTGACAGTGCTGGCTTTGGTGGGGTCTTGGGAGGGCCGGCTCTTCAAAGAGACGATGAAGCGCCTCGCAGCGGGGCCCTGCCACAGGCCGACGAAGCTGTGCAGCTGAGCTGTGCAGCTCCGGGAACTTTTGTGAGTGTCTCCCTGACGGTCCCCGTCTTGCCCTGGCGCAGCCTGACCAAGCAGAGCCACCCGGACATCACCTGCTGGCCAAGTTCGTGCCGCGCTTGATGTCACTGGTTTGCCCGTCGAAGTTCCGGACGCTCAGTCGATCTTAGGTGATTTCGTGATCTCCAACAAGCAGTACATGCTCTCAAGCCAAGAAGGCCTGGCTTACTGCTGCCGAGACACGAAGGGATGGAAGTCTTCAAGTTTGGCTTTCACAAGATTCACGGCCTAAAACCCCAAACCCTTCAGCCCGACACACGCAAACCCTAAGCCGTGGACCAAGCCGGTAAGGCAAAATGCAAGGCCCCGAATCTCTCTGGCGTCAATCTGCGGTGTCGAGTACAGCCAACGTTAAGGTCTGGAGGCTCGGGGGCTAAGGTTGGCATTCAGGTGACTCAGCCGGTCTGAGGTTCATGCCTAAGCCTGGCGTCGAACCAGCACAGATGAAGTCATCAGGGAGTCATGCAGCAAGGATTCCTGATTAGACGCCCGCGGTACTTTCGGTCTTACGCACGCGTGCAAGCACACGCGCAGACCGGCAGCTGCCTGATCCGTCAGTGGCCGTAAACCGCAGAGCCTCGAGGGTGCACCAGCAGTCTCAGCTACTGGTATGAGCTCCAGAGATTGCTGCGGACAGATCACGCAGCTGGAGAGACTGCACGGCTCGGCCAGAGTGTAGGAGCGTTGCGCTACCATGCTCTACCTGTTAGGCTCTGCCTCTCGTTAGCACTTCTCACCTCTGGTCGGAGCGTTGAGGGGAGCAACCTACGGCAAGGAACCGGCTGTCGCAGACAGCTGGTGAGAATGGTTCTCATCGGGCCGCGCCTCTGCACATACACAGTACAGGGATACTGTACTTGGGTAAGCCCAGCTGCTAGCACCCTTCAGGTTCTCAAGCGTAGCCAGAAAGGGCAAACTGCTGTAGGGTGCCCCAAGAGAACATTGCAACAGGCGATGACTCAGAGTGCACGCCTGCCTTCATGCTGATCGAAGTCCCTCGCGCCCATGGTCCTGGCATGGTGTTGGGCGAGGCCGAGAGTGGTGAATAAAAGTCTCTGGTTTTCGCGGTCACTCAAGTCGCACAATTTGCTTTAGTCTACTTCCCCCAAGCTGCTGACAAGTGGTTGATTATGTTGCAGGTGTTTCTGCGGATCTACTTCTCTGTCTTCGATCGGGGGAGTGGCAGCGTAGATGAGGCCCACTTTGCTCTCAAGTGTTTCTCCGAGTGCACGGCCGCCCCTGTCACGGCGGAGGCTCGTATTGGCTTCGCAAAAGCGAACAGTGGAGCGGATGCCAAGAGTCGCCTCAAGGACGCCGGAGGGGCTCTGCGCATCTCTGTGCTAGCCGCAGCTCCGGAATTCTTTGCAGGGCTTGACCTCCAACCAACCGGTGTTCCACCGCATCTTGGGCTGCAAGCACATAAGTTGGCGAGGGTGCTCGACAAAAAAGGGCTTTCAGAAAGGATCTATATATATATATGTATATAGATATATAGATATAGATAGATAGTAGGCCCAATGAATCCGGTTCAGGCTCAAGAATGGAACAGCAGACCCGGTGCAGACCACCAGATACTCCTAGTGCTCTTCTTGTTCCCAGGTCACGGAGACTCTGCATCCTGAAGCTCCGCTTCGACGGCAAGTTGCACTTGCGGAATAAAATCAGCTCTCCTTGCCATGCTCCGGCGATTTCCTTTAGGGGGAGCTATGCAATTCAGTGCCGTGTGTGCCTGTGCATACAGCGAATCGTATCTCCAGAAGCTTGCGTTGTTCTATCGGCGCAGGACCCCTCATTCACGCCTTCTATCGAAAACATCGCAGCTGCCCCGGATTTCACCAGTGAACTCAAGCATCGAGGGTTTACGCTAATTACAGCGTCCAATCTTGTGCAAGCAGCTGTGAACTTCTGCTGAGATCACGAAGTCTGGCCCGTCTGAACTCGGGCGAAACGTCGCTGAGCTTTCCAGAGTGACTGGGCTCATTTAAGACCAGAGAATCGGATGGCAAGATCTCCCGGTTATGGCCAGCTATGATGCCCGTTAGATGCCGCGCAGCTTGGAAGGCGTTGGGCCAACTCAAGGATGATGTTAACAGCCCCTTGGTGGCACCTGGTCATTGTTATGCTTTGTTAGCACGGAGACCGGTGTGGTTCTCCTATTATCGGTTAGG
>CAJNJA010063842.1:0-19423 GCA_905231915.1 Symbiodinium necroappetens
CTGAACCCTAAACCCCACTAAGCCCTAAACCCTACTAAACCCCAAACTCCACTAAACCCTAAACCCTACTGAGCCCTAAAACCCACCAAACCCTAAAACCCACCAAAACCTCACTAAACCCTAAACCCTACTAAACCCTAAACCCTAAAGCCAAAACCCTCAACCCCACTTACCCCTAAACCCCACTCTAAAACCCACTAAACCCTACACCCTAAAGCCCGCTAAGCCCTAAAACCCTCTAAACCCTAAACCCTAAAACCAAAGAAAACCCCTAAAACCCACTAAACCCTGAAACCCACTAAACTTCACTAAACCCTAAACCCTAAAACCTAAGAAAACCCTAAAACCCGCCAAACCCGAAGACCCACTAAACTTCACTAAACCCTAAACCCTAAAACCCAAGAAAAACCCTAAACCCCTTTAAGGAACCCTATAGCTCCCTTCAAGGACCCCTAATAGATCCCTTTAAGGAACCCAGCTGAGGTTTGGTGCCAGGGCTCCGCGGACCTCTTCTGGCCTTTGTCCTCCCTTTGTCCACAGACGCCCGGCCGAGTTTTTGTTGAAATTACTCTAAGGGTTCTAAAAGGTTCTTAATGGTCCCTTTACAGGGCACTATAGGTGTTTGGGTTCAAGGGGTTTAGGGGTTTGGGGGTTTTGGGGTTTAGGGGTTTAAGGGCTTTAGGGGTTTAGGCGGTTTAGGGGTTTAGGGTGCAGGGGTTTAAGGGGTTTAGGGGTTTAGGGGTCTAAGGGTTCAGGGGTTTAAGGGTTTAGGGGTTTAGGCGGTTTAGGGGTTTAGGGGTGTTGGGCTCAGGGTTTAGGGTGCAGGGTTTAGGGGTTTAGGGGTTCAGGGTCTAGTTAGGGTTTTAAACCAGAAGGCCAGCAAGAACACAACTGAGCCCTAGCCCCATTTACCATAGGGCCCTAAACCCCTGAGGCCCTTATCCCCAGCTGATGGACCCGTCATGTCAAGTGCTAAACCCCGAACCTTAAATCCCAAGCCCTAAGCCTTTAGGGTTTAGGCCCCAAGCCCTAAACCCCACAGCCAATTATCCCTAACCCCAAACCCTCAGCCCGAAGCCCACTAGACCGTGAAGTGCCCTAAACTAGACCCTCACTCTATAAGCCTAAGGGTCCAAAGTATCTCAGTTTAGGGGTTTAGGGTTTAGGCAGGTAGTAGGTAGATCCGAAGATTCGAAGCACCTAATAATCATATACTCCCTAGATAGCTACCATCCGCAACCACAGTAGCTTATTCTTGGGTCCTTTGGACCCTTAGGGTAAGCCCTGAAGACAGACAAATGTTTGCGACAAACGGGCACGCATATTGTAGAGGTCTCAAGAAGCAATAAGAACATACCCTTCTCTAGGGACCAAAATGACCCTTCACGTAGGGGCCCTATACCCTTATACTATGAACCAAAAACGATAACCTATGTTGCTAAGCCGCAAAGACTTGAAATGCGGAAGGGCGCGCGGAAGGCTTAAAGCTTAAGAGCTGACCCAAGGGCCCGCGCGTAAGGGACAGTTGGCTCCGCGGAAGCTGCGCGCACCATACACGCGCAAGGGTTTGACAGCGTCAGCGGATTCAAAAAAGAGGCTTTGATAACCGCTCATATGGTATATGAACCTTAAACCCTTTTAGGGTTCATGTCGTCCTTAAGGCTTTAGTCTCTGTCATATTTATGGCATAATATGTTCCCGAACGCCTAGTCTAATTATTCAGGCCCCTAAACCCCCCCAAGACTAAATTTAGGGTTTGGCGTTGTCGCTGAAACTGTCTTAAGTAGGGTTTCATCGGGTCTTGATATTGTTGCGCTACCCAGACTAGGAATCGCATGACGGTCCCATAATTCGATGGACAAATTCCTGCTGTGCCTTAAACACCCCTGGGTTTAGGGTTAAGGGTTTGGGGCTGACGGCTAGAGACTCCAATATCCCCTAACTAATTAAGGAATATACCTCAGATTATAATAGGAACCTAAATAAGATTTAAGGATATTCCTTAATTAAGGAAGATTGGAGTCTCTTTGTCAGGCTGGCAATCATCGATCCGCACTCAACATTGGGTTTATTGAATTTCACACCCTTTACGCCGTCTTTTCACCCGAACACTAAACTCTACACTCTAAAACCCAAACCCTACATCCTAAACCCTACACCCTAAAACCTAAACCCTAAACCCAAACCCTACACCCTCAAGCCTCAACAAACCCCTAAACCCTAAACCCCAATCCCCTAAACCCTAAACCCCTAAACCTAAACCCTAAGCCCTTTTTTCTATTCCAGGGTGCAGCCCTACTAGACCGAAAGTCTGGCTGCATAGGGTGCTTAGAAGGTCGGAGGACTTAGCTATTAGACGGTTTAGGGTTTAGGGGTTTAGGAATTAGGGGTTTAGGGTTTTAGGGGTTTAGGGGTTTAGGGGTTTAGGGGTTTAGGGGTTTAGGGTCTAGGGTTTAGGGTTTAGGAGTCTAGGGGGGGGGTTTAGGGTTTAGGGTTTAGGGACCCCTTAAATGCTTAAATGGGATCCTTCTATGGGATATGAAAGGAGGTATGGGACTCAGTAAGTAGGTAATAAGTAGAGTATAAGCAGAGTTATAAGCGCCCCAGGCGGTATTTAAATTGGGGTTATGCTACTTATGACTCTACAGAATAACTTACTAAGTCCCCCGACCCTCCAAGTGGGGCTTCAGGGATGGAGGTTTTTGACTTAGGGAGACTTGCAACTAAGGTTTAGAGTTTAGGGTGTGGGGTTTAGGTTTTAAGTTGAGGGTTTGGGGTTCAAAATGAGAGTTTACCCTTAGCATCGAAGGACTCATATTCTAAGGCTTTTGGGCCTAATGACCCTATCATATAAGGCTTTTGGGCTATTTTGATGCTAAGGGTTAGGGACTTAGAGAAGGTTTAGGGTTGCTAGTACTCAACTCTGATGATCTTCGAGGCACGTTTGGTTTTCTGCTGCAAAATTCACCACATGGATTGGAGTCTCAGAAAATGTAGGATCCCGTATCAGCCCCAAATTATAACACTCTTACCAACGGTCTTTACAACAAGAATCGTTTTTGTGGAACCTAGATAGGGGGTCCCATGTCCTACTCCCTTGACTAGACAAGACATGGAACAAGCACACCCTGGTATCTCTTGCACAGACCTGTTTTCTGCACATAAGCACCAAAAAGTCCGTGTCCGTTCATGCTGTGCTCAACAGCACGCCAATGCAAGAAACGGCTACTTTCGTGTTAGCAGCGTTCTACTAAGATTTTCGGTGGGATGCCTTTGCAACAAACGTTTTGCTTCACATCAGGACAGATGAACCCAGTAATGTAGGCGGATTGATTGGTCAATAATGGTACCCCATGACCAAGTCTACATCATCTAAGCAATAGTACTTTTGATGGTATACATCCTGCACTACCTTAAGGACCCTAAACTATGGGAATTATGGTAGATTCCTTATTTTGGGGTAATGCAGGATTGATTTATATCACCAACCGTAGGACCCCTGCAGTACCCTGACCAACCCTAAAACCCTAAAACTCTAAACCCTAAACCCTATATCCCTAAGACTCTAAACCCTAAGCCCTAAAACCCTAAACCCCAAAACCCTAGACCCTAAAACCCTAAACCCTAAACCGAACAAGCCCGAAACTGACACACTAAGCCCACAGGACATGTGGCTGTGACGGGCCGGACGTGCCCTTTGCCAACTACTGTCCCGGAAGTTGCCGAGCTGTTGAAAGACGTTGAGGTACTATAGGGGCCTTAGTAATTTGAATAGGGTTTAGGGGCTAATTATGCCATGATTGTAATCAGGAGGCCCCAAAATAGTATTGAGAATTATTTAGGCCCCTACAGTAGTTGTGAACAGTTCTGTGGGAGCCATCAGGAACTCCTGAAGAACGTCGCAGCCTCAGTCCGTCCCTAATTCCAATGTGTTCTTGGCCAGGTTGTTGGGCAGTTCTGCTAAACATATGAGAGTCGTAGACATACGAGTTGTGTACCTGCACTCCAACTACTACTACCCCCTGCGACTGCTATGTTCGAAAAGGTAGTCCTCATGGGAAATTGTTGAGGCTGCGTGGTGTACATCCGCTTCCCAAAATGGGAGAGCCGTTTTTCCTTGGCGATCGTCACCCACAGTGTTAAAGGATGCCGATGCTGCACGACTTCCTTACATAAGGCAATGGAAGAACTTCGAACTTGTTGGCTTAACATCTTTCGTTTGTCCTGCAAGAAGTTTGACTTTTCTTGTGGCCCGTTCTTTGCCTTTGTCGAAGAAGCAAGGTTTAGGGTTTTGGGTTTAGGATTTAGGGATGATTCAAATACCGAATTGTCTCTGTAGCTTCTTGGTGTGATTCGCATTTCTGGTGGTTCTTGGCCTTCCAGGTGCCGGGTTCTTCGTGTGCCTTTCGTCTCAACAATAGTAGTTGCTGCGAGTAGCTGTGGTTCTCGGCTGTCGTTGGTAAGCAGTAGTACACTTCCTTTCTTCCATGCCCTCTTAACCCAAAGTACGGTGTGAAGGTGCGTTGGGAGTGTTTGTGCAGGTTTTGGCTTTTGCCCATTGGTCCTTTTTCAGGTGTTTGAGTTCGGCGTTCATGATGGATGCAGTGGTGTTGTGCTTGCTTTCGTGCTAACCCTTGAATTCGAAACTACAGTGCAACCCACATCGTCATAGTCCTCAACCCCGCACATCGCACTGTCTCAAGTCACAGGACGCCGCATGAAGACTGTGACCTTTGCTGGATATACCACTGTCAGCAAGCATGATGTCAGCCTCTTGCGCCCCCGTCGCCATCATCACAGCAGCATGGCTAGCCGTACTAGCCGCTGTCATTGTCGTATGCAGTAGTCGTCGTCGTCCCCATCGTCGTCGTCGTGGTCGTTGTTGTTACCGGATGTGGTTGTGCTTGCGGTCATGTTTGTGCTTGTGCCTGTCGTTGTAATAACTGTCGTTTGTTGTCGTTGTTGTTGGTGGTGATGGTGGTGGAGGTGCTGCTGGTGTTGGCGGTGTTGGCTTTGCTGCTGTTGGTGGTGATCTTGGTGTTGATGCCGGTGCTGCTGCTGTTGCTGATTCTGACTCTATTGGTGCTGGTGGTTGTTGTTGTAGCGGCTGCAGCAGCAGCAGCAGCACTGCAGAACCCACTTGTACCGATTGCACTATCCCTTCCACCTGAGTAACCGCGGTACTGCAAAAGGAAGTGTAGGACATTTTCAGGTGGGTAGTTACCGTTATAGGAGCAGGATAGAAGGTCTATAACCCTTATAGAAGCCTTATAGAAGCCCTATATTCCCTAAACTCCCCACCTGTAGTTTCCTTTAAGGAAGCTAAACCCGAAGCCCTAAAGACAAGCCTGATTCTTGCGTCCTGTCAAGCCCCAAAGGGTCCAAAGTACCTATACAGTAGAATGAAGGGTTTCTATATTAGGAGTTAGGGTTTAGGGTTTAGGGTTTCTATATTAGGAGTTACTATTATCTATGCTTTGGGGAAGTGTATCCCCCATAAGAATGCCTAGAAATCCTTTTGTTGACAGGATCCTCCAGCTGCAGCAGCTACGCAGCCCAGCAGTGAAAAAGAGGCCCCAGCGGAAGGGATGAGGAAGGCCTCTGACATACTTCGGTAGACGATATAAATCCTGCACTTCACCCAATAATAAGGACTATACTACTATAATTCGCATAGTTTAGTGTCCCTATAAGGTAATGCAGGATGTATAACACCTGACAGTAGGGGACCTTCGTTTCAGGCTACAGAGGGTTTGTTCTGTGAGGGTCTAGGGCCTGGGGTTATGTATGTTTGGGTTTGGGATCAAAGTTTGGGGCAGGACTGACAGACAGTAGGGGACCCCAATCAACATGGAGCCTCAATAGTACTGGTAGGATTCTTAATAGACCCCCGTGAAGCCTTTCTGTTTTGGGCAGGGAGTGGCTCCGTTGGGCAGGCTTAGCAGGCTGTCTGAATTATGTGTGAATGTGGGGACTTTCCGAAAATTAGGGGTACCGTATTTCGGGGTCCTGATTATAAGGATCCTACTATTAATTAAGGGTACTATATTAGGGTCCCCTATTTTCAGAAACCCCCATGTTGATCACATTGCATTCCTGACAATGACACGAAACCGCCGTAATAGTTCCACTCCAATATACTACCCAATAGCCTTGCTCTTGTCATGAAAGGCCTCTACATCTAAGCACCAAATCCTGAACCCTAAACCCTACACCTCTAAGCAAACATCTAAGCACCTGTCAAGCCCGACAGCCACCTGTAAATCCCTCAAAGCCTTAGACCCGAACTTCTGCAACCGTTGTGGGACATCTGCTTCCTAAGTTTAGGGTTTAGGGGTTCGGGGTTTAGGGTTTAGGGTTTAGGGGTTTAGGTTTTAGGCTTTAGGGTTCAGGGTTTAGGGTTTAGGGTGGTTCCTCCTTTGGAGTCAGCTCAAGGGCAGGGATCTACAAGAAGCGAGGCTCCGCAGCCTGCAGCTGGATTACGGGCTGTCGCAGGTAGCAAGGCAAGGCCTGGGGGCTTCGGGGTTTAGGGCTTCGGGGGCGTGGGGGCTTGGGTTGAGGATTTAGGGCTACCCATAGGCCCCTAAGTAGTTCCTTTTTGTGGTTTATGCTTAGAATCCTATAAGGTAATCCCCCAAAAAGGAACAATTTAGGGGCCTATGGGTGGGTTTAGGAGTTAGGGTTAGGGTTTAGGAGAATTTAACTCTAGGATGTAAAGGTCTGGGGTGTGCAGTTTTTTGGGCAAAAGGTTTAGGGTTTAGGGTTCTTGCACGCCTAAACTCTAACCCCTGAACTCTCAAGCCTCAGGCCCTTGGGTCCTGTTTCCATGCCACCAACCTAAAGACGGGGGAGACTTGCTGTTGATGATATAAATCCGATTACCTTACCCTAAGGGTCCAAGTGCCGAATAATCGTATACTCTTCTGAATACTAACCTACAAAACTACTATCCGTAACCCAACTACATGATTATTAGGTCCTTTGGACCCTTAGGGTTAAGCACCCTAAACTATGGGAATTGTGGTTTTTTCCTTATTGTGGGTACTGCAGGATCGGGGGCTTATGAAGGGTTATGTAAGGATTATTGTACCCGAAAAAGCTTGGGGTTTACCTGCACCCCCCAAGTACCCTTTAATGGAGCCCTTATGGTCCTTAATCGTGGATACTTAGGGTATAATAGAGGGTAGTTGGGGGGGGGGGCTGGTAGCTTTTGGGGCTTAGCGTTTAGGTTTTAGAGTGGACTAGGGTTCCCACTCCTACCAGGGTTATTTAGCGGACTTGCACGGGTTACTACGAGGGTTGGGCCCAAAAAGGGTGGAGAGGGTTTGACGAGGGTTCTAATTAGGGAGGATGTGTGTTTGGTTCTGTGGGGGTTGTGGTCTGGGGGTTAGAGTTCAGCAGTTTTTTGAGGTTTAAGGTTTAGGGTTTAGGGCCGTTTAGGGTTACCCATAGGCCCCTAAGTAGTTTCTGTTTGGGATCACCTGATAGGACTCTAAATATAAACCCACAAAAAGGAACTACTTAGGGGCCTATGGGTAAGGTGTAATCAGTAGCAGATTACCCTAAACCCCTAAAAACCCTAAAAGCCCTAAAAACCCTAAACCCTAAGCCCCTTTTAAGATAGTAAAAGATTATAGGGCTTACGGCTTGCACCTTAGGAGTTCCAGTGGTGCAAAAATTTGGCTTTTGGGTGTAGTACGGCTGATGGTCTAAATCCTGCATGCCCCATTATAAGGAATATCCAACAATTCCCATAGTTTAGGGTCCTTAAAGTAATGCAGGATTTATATCATCAACAGTAGTTCAGAAGTCGCTGTGCCCAGTGCCAAGGTTAGGATTCAGGGTCTGGGGAGGAAGAGCTGATTCACGCTTTTGAAGCTTTGATTGGTGCTGAACATTGAAGGATTTTGGATGTGTTGGTTAACTCTTCATTATTCATTATTGTTAAATTGTACGTATGCCTTAAACATTAAGGTCTGTACCTTAAATCATGATAGGGATTTCATAGTAAGTTCTGGTACATTCCTTACTTATGGGGTTTTGGACGGCCCGGGAACATAGAAGCACAAAAACAGCTAATGATCCTATGCATTAGGCTTCCTATCACAGGTATAGGACAGAATACCCCAGCACCCTCGTTTTGATTGTTAACAAAGGCCTGCATAATGCAGCGACCTCAATCATTTGCAACTGACAGTAGTCTGTGGGATGTCCCCCATGCATATTTCTAGTTTCAATCCCACGTTTGCCCCAGCTTGATTATTGAGGCTGCTTAATCACCTGGATTGCGGATTGCTGCCTTTGGTCTGTTTTCAGCTCGCATATGACTGTAGCATAGTAGCCAACATGCCATGATGTCGATAACTGGGCGGCAGAGGCTTACTGATGTTCAGCGTTCATTGACAATGATTCTACAGCAGGGCCTTAGCGTGTCCGGCCGGGTATGGTAGGGTTTAGGGCTATTGTGCCGACAGGACCCCCCGCCCGCAGCTGCGATGCAGGCTAGTGCCAAGAAAGAGGACAGCCGATGGTGTTTTGATTTGCCGTTCAAGTTTTCGCAGTAGACAAGTGTAGTGACACACTGAATTTCGGGAACATGAGACCCGAGACCCTAAACCCTTGGAGAAAGGGGGCCCCTGCACATAAATGAAAACATAAATCTAGGCGAACGTCTTAAGCTTCCAAACCCCGCACTGAGCACCACTCCTAGGTAGTATTAGGTAGACCCCTTAAAGGGGACCCTTCTGAATCCTACTTGTGGCTCTCTTAAAGGGGACCCTATTGAGAGGGTCTATATCCCCAGAGGGTCCCCCTAATCCTAACTCCCAACCACTCAACGACAGCCAGCTCCACCTGCCGCCTTGGCCACTGAACGTGCTGAAGCCGCAATCCCATGCCACACCCCTATACTGCTGATGATAGAAATCATGCATTACCTTAAGGACCCAAACCATGGGAATTATGGTGTATTCCTTACTGTAAATAATGCAGGATTTATATCATCAACCATAGTACTAGGCGACCTTCAACCTTTCTGGTCTTGCATAATAAAGGGTTTAGGGTTTAGGGTAAACACTACCGAGGTAGCCTTAGGGAGACCCCTTAAAGGGGACGGCCAGGGAAGTCAGCAAACTAGGAGTCATCTCCAGTAGGTTAGTTAGGGCCCAAAGAGGACCCTAATCCCCAAAACCTAATCCCTAAACCCTAAACCCTAATCCCTAAACCCTAAACCCCTAAACCCTAAACCCTAAACACTAAACCCTAAGCCCTATAGTCCTATGGGTAGAGTACAGTATAGGGAACCCCAGCCTTTATCATCGTAAATTCATGTTCCAACTTTCTGGGTTTCGCTATATTCAGTACGGCACAGGAAATTGCAACAGACATCCGAGTCCACCGTTTGCTTGCCTACATACTATACATACGATCGGACGTTGCTGTCGGTATTGCGGTTGCTACTATCTTCCTGAGGATGATTGCGCGGAAGATGGTCCTCGATTTTGTACATTCCGCGAGCAAGATGCTGCAACTAGACGTGTTGTAATGTCTGCCTACATCTTAGATGCGCATGCCGGCAGGATTCTCCAGCAGCAGCCGTGGCAGAGCCCAGCGCCAAGGATTCTCCAGCAGCAGCCGTGGCAGAGCCCAGCGCCAAGAAAGAGGCCAACCTGGCACGGCAGCAATTGAGTAAAGTCGCAAGCATGTACCTTAAAGACGAAATGAACCCTAAAAGGGTTTAAGGTTCATATACCATATAGGGATTCATAGTATAAGCGTATAGGGCCTTTAATTTTAAGGGTCTTTTGGTCTTTAAGGTGTGCAGCAGACATGTCTCGCGATGTTCAGCGCCCCTTGTCCATGCCGGATAAGTTCCTGTTTTCTGCGCTGAGCCCCCCCGTGGCACTATTCCGCGCCAATCTGCTGAACAGGATCCTCCGCCAGCAGCTTCGCCGCAGCAGGCCAAGGCAGATCATTCGTTGGATTGCAGGCTTCAGTCCTGCACCGTCCCAGATGTAAACCCTAAACCCTAAACCCTAAATGTCGGCTTCCCTTTGCAAAGCTCTACCACGCGAGCCCAAGTCTTCAAAAGGCCAAAGCGACGTTCTAACTTGCCCCAGCAGTGGTCTATACAGTTTTTTTTGTTGGGTTCCGTGCGAAGACATGTTTGCACGCATCGTGTAGTTGCTGAGCACCCGCTCCTATCAAATGCCGGTGCTGAAACAGCAGCTCCCACATCATACGACTCGGTCGGCTTTCCAAGAGCATCGCATACATGGCGATTGCAACTGCCAGGTCCGCAGGATCTGAGCGCAACCACTCAACATGAGCTGTCTAGTCTGTCAAGTCTTCCGAAGAATTTCTGTGCCAACGACCCAAGCACGTTGGAAGACACTGGTTCCTGTGCCGAAAGCTCACAATGCAACATAAAGCCAAGGCCAGCAGCCCAAAGGGTCCTAGGTACTGTTATGGGCGGGATACTTTCCCAAATCATAATAAGAATTCCGAATATAGAAACCCTACATTCTACTATATAGGTACATTGGACCCTTTGGGCAGTGCGCCATGTTTCATGGGCACATGGGAAATCTAAGCTTCTATTGGCTGTGTTTGTTCGTATCCAATCCCGTGGTATTCATGTCTGCATGAACTTCATGTGGTCTCAAGCGCGTTAAGCAATAGCAGTATCCAGATAAGACGAAGAATTAACATGAATCCACGCTAGAAAATACCCTAAACCCCTAAACCCTTATAAACCCTAAACTCCACATTCATGCCTCTATTCACGAGCCCTTGGTCCCTCTGCAGGATGTGTGGAGTGGGCACCGCACTGGGTTTAGGGTTTAGGGGTTTAGGGTTTTGGGTTTACAGAATCTTCCTGAAACCCTTTCTTTCTGAACCAAGAAACGCAATATCCCGAAACTATGGAGTCAAAACCACCCCTGTTAGTGAACCCGCTGGGAAAACCCTAAACCATAAACCCTACATCGGTTTTCCGAGCCACTTCAGGATCTTCCGGCGACAGCATCGACGAAGCAAGCAGCCAAGGCGGCTCATGTCTGGATGTTAGCTTTCGGGTTTAGGGTTGAGGGATTAGGGTTTCGGGTTCAGGGTTTAGGATTTAGGGTTTAGGATTTGGGATGTAGGGCCTATAATTTAGGGTTCAACATTCCTTTAAAGGCTCCATATGTCGTACCATTATGGGATTAGGTCCCCCAAAGCCATCATGCGGATGGTCTTCTGGGACTTAATTCCATAATGGTACTCACGATGGAGTCTATGGCGTTCATGTCAAACCTCTAACTTTGGGGGAATTTAGACAGCCATCCTACGTTATGTGCTTTCTTTCATACGGCATTCGCATATGATCAACGGTGGACGGCTGCATTGCTGTCGTTAGTTCCGTATTCGTGATGACGATGGAGATGAGGAGAGCTTGTAGACCTATTGACAGGCCCGAACGGCGCAGCAGAATCCTTCTCTCACCGGCTGCATGTCACGGATTCTTGTACCCTCAGGCAAACCGAAGGAAAACGCACTTAGCTTTAACCCTAAACCCTAAACCCAGGCAAACCGAAGGATTACTTGTAGCTTCAACCAGCGATGAGGAAGGCCTCACTGTCGATTTTGGGCCTTTGGCTGTGGTTTCTCGGACCGCCAGGACCCTCCTGCAGCTGCGGCGCGGCCCAGCACCAAGAAAGAGGCCAAACCTGGTCGCAAGCAAGTATGCAGCGGACATCTCTGCTGATATTCAATGCCTCCCTAAAACACCCTAATCCCTATAATACCCTAAACCCTAAACCCTAAACCCTTAAACCATCCTTAAACCCTAAACCCTGTTGTCCACCCCGGATCTTTCACTTCCTACCTTCGCGCTGGGCCCCATAGAACTAGTCCGGGCCAATCTGCCGAAGAGGATCCTTCGCCAGCAGCTTCACCGCAGCAGGCGGCCAGGGCAAATCATCTGTTGGATGGCAGCTTACGGACGTGCACCGTCTGCATGGTTGCTGAAGTAAGACTTAGCCACAGTATGTGCTTCTTTACATGCGAACATACATGCAAGATGCTGTTGTTGTCATGAGTAAGCTTGTGTACATGTATGATACGGTTGATGACATGAATCCTGCAATTACCTTGAGCACCCTAAGCTGTAGGAATAATGGTATATGCCTTAGTACAGGTAATGCTGGATTTATATCATCAACCGTATGGCCGAGAAAATCACGACTAATCATCACTACGAAGATCACAGCGTTGATGCTGAAGATGGCGATGGGCATTGCCCCCAGGCCCCATGTACCTACATTGTGTATGGGTAGTTCTCTAAATCGGGGGTCTCTTTTTAAAGGTCCTTTTATAAGGGTGCCGTACTATTTCTGGGGCCCCAAAAAGGGACGCTTATTTAGAGAACCTACCCATATACTTGGGCCTCCAAGTACCCCCCCTTAGACCTTACAAGCCCTAACGCCCTTATAGAGCCCTTGTATGGTTGATGATATAAAACCTGCATTCCTAAAAGAAGCCCCTAATAAGGGATATTCCATAATTCCCATGGTTTAGGGTCCTTAAGCAGGATTTATATCATCAATGTTAGGAACCCTTAAAGGAACCGCTGGGTACATGGAGCCTTTGGGTTCGTTCACGGTTTAAAGTTTCGAGTTTAGGGTTTTAGGGTTTCGGGTTTAGGGCTTTGGGTCTAGGGTTTTGGGGTTTTCGGGTTTAGGGCTTTGGGTTTAGGGTTAACGGTAGCGGCTCTATCATGCCCAAGCAATCGTCCTGCGCTCCCAAGCCCTTCACGCGGCGACATGCAGGCAACTGGCAGAGTTGTGCTGTTTCGTTGTTTAGGCTTTAGGGTATTTGGGGTCTACGACGGTTTACAGTTTAGGGTTTAGGATACTCGGGGTTTTGATTTCAGGACCGGATTGATGGGCTCATGGGGCTTTTAGGGTTTATAGGGTTTACCTATATATAGTTCCTTTTTATGGCTCATGTTTAGAATCCGATAAGGCAATCCCAAAAAAGGAACTACTTAGGGGCCTATGGGTGGGGCACGGAGGATCCTCCGGCGGCAGCTGTGAGGCGGCCCAGCACAACGAAGCCGCAGGCGCGAGCTTCGCAGTGTTGCGGTTACCCATAATGCCATAGGCCCCTAAGTAGTTCCTTTTTGGGATTACCTTATATAGGATTCTAAATATAAGCCATAAAAAGGAACCACTTACGGGCCTATGGGTAACAGTGGAAATCCAAAGAAAAAATCGGTGCTTGCGAAGGTCGGTCAGGCACCATATGCATTTCTGCGAAGAGTGCCGTCAACACTATTCCAGCGCAGTCTTCCGAATAGGACCCTCCGACGGCAGCTTCTCCCCAGCAGGCGGAAGAGGTGGGTCATGCTGGGATGTCAGATACCAGACCCGCATCTTCCACATCCTCTTAAACCAGCGCATGCATTCGTCAAGCCGTCATGCTATGCTGATGCTTCAGCAGTGAACCATGGTCGCGCTTTGCTGCGTCATTGGACATGCAGCAATGGAGGAGTGAAGGTGTGTCTTTGCCTTTCATGGTTTATGGGGCATGGTGCCAACAGGATCCTTCAGTTGCAGCTGCATTGCAGCCCAGCGCGAAGAAAGAGGCCACAATGATTCGAGTGGTGTCCAGTGATGCTGCCGCCGCTGCTGCCGCTGCCGCTGCCGCTGCCGCTGCCGCTGCCGCTGCCGCTGCCGCTGCGGCTGCCGCTGCCGCTGCCGCTGCTGCTGCTGCTGCTGCTGCTGCTGCTAGGGACACGCCATGTCTGCAGGAGACAGCCGCATGACATTCTATGGCCATAGCCCATGCCAGGTAAACGTAACACTATTGCAGGGACAGTACGCCTAACAGGATCCTCCACGCGCAGCTTCTCAGCAGCAAGCTGCGAAGGCGAATGTTTTAGGGTTGCAGAGATGTGCAGTTTGCTGTGTAGTTGCAACAGTCTTCTTGGGCGACACACGTTTGCATGCTGGCAGCCATTGCCGTGTTCATGATGACGATGATGATGATGATGCTGATGATGCTGCTGATGATGATGATGATGCGGTTGATGATCATCATCATGATGATGGTGTTTGTCGACTGTGAAAGTGATGCCAAAGGTGATTGTAGACATCACCTGCTGTTCATTTTTCTCACCAGCAGCAAAAGCCAAGCACCCACAAGACCCTTGGTCCATCATGGTTGCATCTAGCGACCTTCGGCACGGAGGACATTTTACACTACGTGCGGGCAGACATATATTCCTTTGGGGGCTCACGGTTGAGTGATTTTTGCGCCGACAGGATCCTCCAGCGACTGCTATGCTTGATGAGGCAGCAAGTATGTGTCCACATCTGTAGTCTGCTAGAAGCCTGATCCGCGAAACCCTGCCTGAAACCTAAAACCGAAACCCTGAACCCTAAACCCTAAACCCTAAACCCCTGAAGCCTAAAACCGAAACCCTGAACCCGACGTCATGCTCTTCCGACACGGGTCTGCCGAAGAGGATCTTCCGATGCCAGCTCGGACACAGCAGGCCGCAAGAGAGTTTTGGAGACAAGCTGCCTAGGGTTTAGGGGCGGATGGATGGTTCTCTAAATTAGGGTCCGTTTTGGGGGGCTCCTTAAAGCGATCTATAATAACATAGATCGATAGAGAGACGGATGGATGGATGGATGGATAGCGGCCGGGGTGTGCAGCCATGGGTCAGGCGTCATCCCTCCGCTTGGGGTTAGGGTCTAGGGTTTATTTTAGCTAAAGGGTTAGAGATTAGAGTTTTAGGATTTTTTTTGCGGTGTAGGGTTGTTAGGGCGTTTTTGGGCTTTTAGGGCTTTTAGGGCTTTTAGGGTTTAGGGTTTAGGGCTGCAAGGTGTTGAACCAAATCAGGCACACATCAAGCGCTGACGCACAGGCTTGCGTGCATCTTTGTACGAGCTGCATTAAGATGGAAGGCACGTCTTTCATGGTTGATGGGCTCTTGTGCCAAGAGGCTCCTGCACCAGCCGCAGCTGCATTGCAGCCCAGCACAGAGAAAGAGGCCGGCATGACGTGATTTCAAGAGATGCTGCTGCTGCTGCAGCTGCATCCATATGCTAAGGCCACAGCCCATGCCATGTAGTTTCCTGCATTCTACTCTGAGCATTTCGTACTGCAATTCCGGCACCGTTTGTCTAACAGGATCCTCCACATGCAGCTTCGCCGCAGCCAGCTGCCAAGGCGGATGGCTTCTGGAAGGCAGAAAGGTTCGGTCATTGCTATCATTTTTGCGGTTGTCAGTGTATGTCGTTGGGGATGATGGCAGACATGACATGCTGTTCAAACTTTCTCACCGACAACGAAGCTGCAGTCGCACTCGTCAGTCCCTAATTGCATCATGCCTGTGTCAGTCTAGACTGTGCGCAAGTATTCCATCAATTAGGGTTCTTGGTTTAGGGGCTTTTGCACCGATAGGATCCTCCATCCAACAAAACCGAACAAAAGACGATCAGAATGGTGTCTGCCAGCGCCGTGCACGACGCAGGGTAGTGTTGTTTTATTGTTTAGGTCTTACATGTCTAGTCTGAATGCCACATATACCGCATGGTCTTGGGGGCAGGATCCGCCGACAGCGGCTTCTCCACAGCAGGCAACAAAGGCGGGTCATGATTGGTTGATAAATGAGAGACACGCGTAATTCTTCCACAAGGGTGTGAACCGAAGCAAGCACTCGTCAAGCTGTCATGCCGTTTCCTCTTTGTAGATGCAGCAATAGCAGTTTGAATTTACATCTGGGTATATAGGCTCTTGTCCCAACAGGATCCTGCACCAACATCTGCATTGCAGCCCAGCACGAACAAAGAGGCCAGGTTTCCAGTGATTCATTCCGCTGCAGGGACACGGCATGTCTGCAGGAGACAGCTGCGTCGACATTCTAAAAGGCTAAAAGGCCCCAGTGGGGGCCAAGCAGTTTTCTCCAGCGTTTCGCAGTGCCATTCCGGGTCAGTCTGCTTGCCCAAAGAGTCCTATGTGCCTATCAAGTAGAATGTAGGCTCTTGATGTTAGGAACTACCGTATCATTATGATGTAGGGAAGTATCTCCCACAACCCCAGAGAACCCAATACCCCTTAAATAAGGAATATGCCTTAAATTATAGGGGCCTTAATACTATGATTTAAGGTATATTCCCTAGTTAAGTGGTTTTGGGTTCTCTGGGACACTACAAACCCTAAAACCCTAAACCCTGAACCCCTAAAACATAGGAGCCCCCTGGGTTAACAGGATCCTCCACGTGCAGCTCCTCCACAGCAGGCTGCGAAGGCGAACCAGCTCTGAACGGTATATCCTAAACTTAAACCCAAACCCTTACCAGTACCCCCCCCCCAAAGGCCCTTTAAAAGAGCCTCTATGGTCCTGAATAGGGGGTGTATCTAGGGTATATTAGAGGGTAGTTGGGGGGCTTTTTGGTTCTAGGTACACCCTAAAGCCCTAAACCCTAAACCATTAACCTCGAAACCCACTACCCATAGGCCCCTAAGTAGTTCCTTTTTGTGGTTTATATGTAGAATCCTATAAGGTAATCCCCATAAGGAACTGCTTATAGGGGCTCTTGGGTAGGCTGAAGGTCTATGATTTTATATTCACGGATGCATGGAAGTTTGGAATATCTGGGAGGGTGGCTGCAACAGTCATGATTCAGCCACAGTGTGCTTACGAAAATGCAAAACGCCTTCGGCTGCTATTCGCATCCTGGTGTGCAATACGGCCAAAACCCTTAAATCGCGAGGCCCAAACCGTAGACCCTAAACTCGAAACCCGAAGCCCTGAACCCCAAACCCTAAACTCTACACCCTAAACCCCTAAACCCTAAACCCACAAAAAAAGCCTCTACTCGCCGACCCCTAGACGCCAAGCTCGGTAGGCCGACGAAGTTCATGCCTGGTCCGGGGTTTAGGGTGTTTCGGATTGAAAGTTGGGCAGAATAAAATAAGGGGGTGGCCTAAAGATGGTTCATAAGAGGATTTGAAATTTGAAGTTGGGTTTTTAAGGGTTTAAAGATGGCGAAGAGGGGCTTACAGGGGTTGCAGGGGTTTGAGGGTTTAGGGGGTTCTAGAATAGAGGGGTTTGAGTTCTAGGGCCTGGGGCATGGTGTGTTTAAGTTTCAGGAGTTTCGGGGTTTAGGGCTTAGAGTTTTCGGGGTTTCATGGGCTAGGACTCAGGGTTCAGAGATTTAGGGTGGCGCCCTCCGACTTGAGAAAGGCTGCTTGGGCGCTCTGGCAAACCGAGGAGCCTTAGAGACGAAGTGAACCCTAAAAGGGTTTAAGGTTCATATACCATATCGGGATTCATAGTATAAGAGTATAGGGCCCTCTAATTTTAAGGGTCTTTTGGTCTTTAAGGAGGCAAGCACTCCCCCCAGCCCCACAGTCGAGATCTCTCATGGCTGGACACATGTGGGTAGTTCTCTTAAACAGGGTCCCTTTTGGGGGTCGTTCGTCTAAGGGTGCCGTACTATATTGGGGACCCAAACAGGGACCCTAATTTAGAGAACTAGCCATGTACCTTCCTTATTGCCCTAACCCTACGGTTCGTAAGGACTCATATAATAAGGATTTGGGGCTCAAGGACCATACTGTTGATGATAGAAATCCTGCATTACCTTAAGGACCCCAAACTGTGGGAATTGTGGTATATTCCCTATTATGGGTAATGCAGCATTTATATCATCAACCGTACTACATCAGGTTTTTGGGCTATTTGGAGCCTCAGGCCAGGCAAGCGCCACATGATCACGTACTTTCCCAAGTACTGGCCTACACAACTGCTATCCTAGACCCACGGACCTAATTCGGAAAGTACTTGGCTAGATTGAGGCTTATTTGGGCGGTTGTGGTTGTTGTTCGTGTTGCTGTTGCTGTGCCAACAGGATCCTCCAGTGGCAGCTGTGATGAAGCCAACTGCCAAGAAGGAGGCCAAGGGAGTAGTGACGCCGGCTTAGGGTTTAGGGATTATGGCGTTTGTGAGGGTTTGGGAGCACATCCCAAATCTCTAAAAACCTTAAACCCTAAACCCTAAACCCCCACGGTTTAAGGGTTTAGGGTTTAGGGTCCTGATCTGCACGCCACTCAGTACTGTTCAAGGACCAGTCTGCCTAGAAAAAGTGCCTTGACCATTCCAACCCCTAAACCCTAAGCCCATTCCGGGTCAATTTGCGAAACAGGGTCCTGAACCCCATAATTTTAAATGCTAAAAGCCCTACACCCTACTTAGACTTACAACCCTAAATCCCTGAAGCCTAAGCCCTAAACCCTACTACCCTAAACTCTACCACCCTGTAAGCTTTAGAGCCAGAAGCCATACCTAGGCCCTTAAATGTAGTACCGTTTATTGGACGACCTCTTTTGTGGTGAGGATCCTATAATGAGAAACCAAGGTAGCCCCAAAAAAGGTACTACATTAAAGGGTCTAGGTAAGAAGGATCCTAACCCAAAGGGTCCAAGTACCTAATCATCATATACTCTCCCAAATAGTAACCTACATAAGTACTATCCGTAACCCAAGTACATGATTATTAGGTCCTTTGGACCCTAAGGGATCTTTATGCACCCTTATTTCACCATCTCTACATCCAAAGCCTAAACTCTAAACCCTAAACTCGAAACCCTGAGCTTTTTTTAGAGCCTTGAGCCCTAAGAAGGATCCTAAGCTCTGGACCCTTACCCTTAGCATCAAAATAGCCCAAAAGCCTTATATAATTATATAGGGTCTTTGAGCCCAAAAGCCTTGAACGATGAGTCCTTCGATGCTAAGGGTTCTACTAAACCCTAAACCCTAAACCCTATAGTACCCTTTAAAGGGACCCCTTAGAACCCTATAGAACCCTTAGAGTCCTTCGATGCTAAGGGTTAGGGGCAGCGCCAAAAGCCCTAAACCCTAAGCCCTATAACCCCCCAAAACCCTAAACCCCTAAACCCTAAACCCTATAACCCCTAAGCCCTAAACCCTATAACCCCTAAGCCCTAAACAAGCCAAAAGCCTCAACTCTGCGAGCAGGATCCTCCACCTGCAGGTTCTGCAGAGCAGGCAGCCAAGGCGCCAGATTGGTGTTCGACTTACCATAAAAACATAATGATATGTGTATGTATATATATATAGAACCATATGTATATATATATATATGTGACTCATATGTGTGTGTGTATATATATATATAGAGAGAGTTATATATATATATACATATGTATGTATGAATGTATGTATGAATGTATGTATGTAAGTATGTATAGCAATATAATAGCAAGAATTAGTGTTTTCAAGTTCAATCGCCTCTGGGCACAGTACTCTGGACTTAAAGCCCTACTGTTGGGATACTTCTGCAAGCCAAGTCTAAGTGAAGGAAGGCCTAAACCCTGCACTGAGCACCCGGCCCTAAACCCTAAACCC
>CAJNJA010063853.1:0-23199 GCA_905231915.1 Symbiodinium necroappetens
TGCTACTGGTGCTGCTGCTGCTGCTACTACTACTACTACTACTACTACTACTCCTACCCCTTCTCCTCCGCTTCCTACTCCTACTCCTACTCCTACTCCTACTACTACTACTACTACTACCATTCTTACTGCGACTGCGACGACGACTACGATGACTACTACGACGACGACTACCACCACCACCACCACCACCGCCACCACCACCACCACCACCACCACTACCACTACCACTACCACTACGACGACGACGACGACGACGACGACGAGGACGACTACTACCACTACTATTACTACTACTACTACTACTACTACTAATACACTGCTACCACTGCTACCACCACCACCACTACCACTACCACTACCACTACCACTACCACTACCACTACTGCTACCACCACCACTGCTACCACTGCTACCACTGCTACCACTACTACTACTACTACTACTACTACTACTGCTACTACTACTACTACTACTACTACTCCTGCTGCTACTACTACTACTACTACTTCTTCTGCTTCTACTTCTACTACTACTACTGCTACTACTACTACTACGACTACTACTACTACTACCACCACTACTATCACTACTGCTGCTGCTGCTGCTGCTCCTGCTCCTGCTCCTGCTGCTACTCCTCCCGCGCTCAGTGGGATTTGGCCTTGATACTTAATCGAGCCCTGTCCGTGCTTGCCAAAACAGTCCCAGTCAAGACTTCATCGCCAATGCTGAAATGTTGATTCGCCAGACTCACCATGGAAGTTTTCAGCGACGTCCAATCTGCCCCTCGGCTCTTGTCAGGTCGGGTAGCAGTGCCTTGTTATTTCTGTCGCACATGTGATTACGGCCTTGTGTGCAGGTGTTCACTGAGCATATTGATCCGCCGTAGTTCCCGAACGGATTGCATCATGCGGGCCAAAAGCCTCCTGTTAAGAAATCCTGTTGAGGAGTTTAGGGCTTAGTGGCTTGTTGGTTGGAGCATGAGCGTGAACAAGCCCGGGTATCAAGTGAGCTTCCTGATCCACGCTTACCCGTTAGGCTCCGATCGCCTAAACTGCTGTGCGCCAGGATTGCGTTTTTTGGGACGACACCGAGAACCATTGGTCGACGATCGGAATGACCCTCGAAGAGTCTGCAAATGGCACCGAGCCTTTGAAGGTAGAGCCAGAGCTTGGGGTCGGTTCTTCGCCGCTTTCGCAGATGCGGGTGTCTTGGTGATTTTGCCTTCGCTGCAAGCCTGGCTTCTCATTGCCGGAGCCTACTCGTCGGGAGTGTAGGACTTCGAGGCCCAGTCATCCTTTGAGCCAGGCTGAGGCTTCGGAGATCTCCGTACTGAAATTTCGCGATGTTCCTGGTTACCAAAGACATGCGCAGTCCCTTGGACCCGAAGTCTCCGAAACGAAGACTACGACGGTCGAGGAGCCCAGCTGACACGTTGTAAAGGAACTTCGAAATGATCTGTTTGCGTGTTGAAAAACGAACACATCGGCAAATAAATGGACAAGTGAATAGATGGATGGATGGATGGATGGATAGATAGATAGATACATAGAGTGCTTTTCGCACTGCCATCCTCTTGAATGTGCACTTTCGGTCCCAAGGCACTGTGACGTGTGCAATTAGGCTGGATGGGGAACAGACGTAGACTTCGGATGTTTACTCAGACGCGGCTGTAACTGCATGGTCAACAGTCCAGTCCGAGATCAATTTGGCGAGTGGTGATATTGAAATCGGAAGCCGGGAGGTTTATGCATCTACAGCTCGGGATCTGACGATCCGGGCTGCTGTGACAGGTTCGACCTGTTGCCCCTCCTCCCTGGCAGAGAGGAGGATGTGGAGGCTTTCCTGTCGGGTTGCAAGGTTCATCTAGCTGCATCTGAAGCCCACAGTAGCCACAGTAGCCCAAGCCCATCCAAACCGAGAGTCCTCGCCCTGCACTGACACCTCTTCTGTGCCGGCCCTGGGCTCAGGTCGGAGTGGAGGCCATGCCCCCTCGGATGCTCGGCTCGCAGAAAACAGGGCGAAAGCGAGGCGAAAGCTAGGCTGCAGGCGCTGAGATTCCACTCGCAATCACACTTTACAACTGTCAGTTCTCAGTCTACGACTTTGTGCGAAGCCTCCCGTGCAACCCCCGTGCAACCCGGTTCTGAAGACGACCCGCTGTTTGGCAGAAGCAAGCATCAAACAGCCATGAGTTCAGCGACCGAAGAGCCACGTCTTCCAAAGGAAGCCCAGCCTTTTCAGTGTCATCGCCAGCGCCTTCGTCGCGACCCTTGTTTTGCTTCGGAGGGGGTTTTGGGTTATTTCTCTTGAGCGGCTGCTTAGTTCGGTCGAGATGAGGAGGTAAAGGGTTTGCAAACTCCAATGCATCTTTTCGACACCTAGCGGCTTAGCGCAGGCTCAGGGGTTCGAAGTAGGTACCTTTGCAAGCTGGGTGAGGAAGCCTGCCTCGCTACCAGTAGCAACAGCAGAGGACTTTCGGGTGCTCTGCAGCGGCGCAGATCTTCTCCTTGGAGGCTGGGAAGAGCTCGGCCTGCTCGACCAGAGACACTCCAGGGCCCCCTGAACAACGAGCGAGCTGTTAACCATCTTGGGCCGCAGGGCTTGGAATCGCTTGTGGCCGAGGAGAAGCGGATCCTGGGTGAAATTTGAAGACCCTGCTCTCAGCCTTGCTTTCGAAGTGATCAGTGAAAAAAAGCTTCACTGGGTGTGCTTCCGTTCTTTTGGCGGGTTGTTGTGACAGGCGCTTTGTGCAAACTCGACAGGCTTCAGGTGCGCGCCAGCTCGCTCAAGGCCAAAAGCAGGGTTTGCCCGAGCTTGCTTTGCGGGATAGAACTGTACACTGATTGGCCGAAGTGACAACGGTTCGCACTCGCCAGCATGCGCAAGGAGGCTCCCAAGCCATCGTTTAACCCCCCCGATGTAGGCACCGAAGAAGAACGGCGTGCGTGGAGTCGTCGTTTAACAAAGCCAAAGCCAAGGGGCTGGATCATCCGATGGCCGGCCATCACCACGTGGGCCCCTTTGCCCGGAAGCAAGGGAGTGCAACGAAATGCTGAACGCACCTGATTCATGCTTCATGCCCGAGTCTAGAGTCTAGGTTTTGTGCTATCCTTCAGGCCATCTTCGGGTTGTTGCGCTGGAGGGCTTGTCAGGGTCAAGCAGGCCTGCGGGGCTCATCTTTTTGCCGGAGTCGGGATGGCAGATGAGATGGCGCCTAGTTTGAAACACTCAGCTTACCTCATCTTGCTTCCTTTGAGAAGCTTACTCGAAGCTCATCTTGCCTGCAGTTATCAAAAGTCTTGTTGTGAGAGCCTCCCAGCTGTTAAAGGTCACCATCGTGGCGGCTATTGGCCTCCTCCTTCGTGCCCGCCGTGCAGACAAGGAGTATGAGGCGTGCTTGTAGCATCTTGTAGCGAGACACGCAACTGGGCCCGAAACCAGCGCGGGTCAAGCATGTTCATCGCTGAGGTTATTCCGAAGCCTGCTTTGAAGCTGGCATATGGCATACCCACACATGCTTGGCACATGCAATGACATGTGTTCTCTCAATTACTATCCCCTCAAAACACATACCTGACGGTAAGATTTCGAAAGAACTCAACAGCCCTGGCTTCGATTCGCAAAGCTCATGCTCTAAATGTGTGGTCGTTGCCTTTCCCGAGGCCTTCCTTGTTCCTGTCAGTCTGTCAGGAGAGGCTTCAGAAGCTACTCCAGAAGGACACGGCGCGCCCCTGGAATTGAAGCAGCGTCAACTTTTGGGAAGACACTGGAGACAGCTCGAAACACTAGTGTAGATTGGCTGTGGCTGTGCCGAACCTGTAACATATTTCTCATTTTTGGGGGATGGTGGCTGTCAGACGGGCTGTATGTTTGCGAGGGGGCAGGATCTACAAGCTTTGACGGCGAAGGCTTTCCTTGGCGTCGGATCTGAGAATGCGTACTGAGGGCTCAAAGAGGATTGACAATCCGGGAGAAGGAAGGCCGCGGTAGAAGGGAGCTTCGTACTTTGGGCAGCTGCGGCCCGCTGCAGCTTTCATTGCATCGTGCCGGTTGGTTGGGAAGGGGCTGATGCCTGTATATACATGCATACTCTCCTCAGCCATTGCGGCTGAACATGCCACGTCCCAACCCAAAAATGAAGGCCCTAGGCGCGCACACACACACACATGGAGGGAGCAATGGCTGGGTCAGCAAGGGTAGCTCATCCAAGGAACCTGCCTGTGAATTCGCTACCCCTACCGCCTGAAAAGACGAAGAATCCCGTTGGGGCACTCATGACCTCGATGAGGGCGTGCTTCCATGGTTTATCCCTGCGGCCAGATGGTTGCCCACATCCAGCCGAGCACCTGCTTTCGCGATGGTTCGTAGTCCGGCCCATGGATGCTGCTCGCGATGGCATGCGTCAACTCGTCGAGTGACACCAAATTCATCAAGGCTCTGAACAACATGATACGCGCCTCGGGAGGTAAAGCCTGACAGACAGACTGTAGCACGGGCTTCTCCTGCGCAGTGATCTGCAAAAGCTGAACGTGAGGTGGTAATTCACGGTGAGAGGCGCTTGTGGCTGAGACACGGGCTGGGGCGGGCAACAGTCTCAGGCAAAACTTCAAGCCGCGTTACCTTGGCATAAATGGGCACCGCAGCAGAAACCGGACAGCTTCCCACATCATATGTGCAATCACAGCAGTCAACGGTTTTCCCCGGCATCCAGGAAAAGCCCTAAAGGCACTCCGCAGGCGAACCGAAGGGTCCTTTTTCGAGCACCTTGAGGACGCGACAATGCGGCAGCACGTAATGGCCGAACCGAAGTCGCGCAGCAAGGTTAACAATCAATTATGTGTGAATAATCGAACCATTGCTGCAGGCGCTCTCGCCAGGCACTTGCGACACAAATTCCTATCACCCCCTACCTCGGAACCAAAACCACGCTTGAAGTGCAAGGACTCAAAGGGGACGTCGCGGCACCATGGCGCCAGGCGACCCCCGCATTGCTTCTGCACAGTGCGCGCAGAACCACGCAGCTGCTGTGCAAACCAAACCGCCGAAGGAGTAGCACTATCATCTGCTGCACTGGCAGAAGAAGAACCTTCAGAGGAACTTCACTAGAACCTTCCTTAGACTCCGAGCGTTTGTCCCGGGATGGCGGCTCATTGGAAGCTTGTTGCGGCTAGTGGTTGCTGACCTTGAAAGGCTTTGCGGATCATTTTGTCCACCTGCTGTGGCAAAGGCCGAAAAGCAAGATCCTTCCAATCTGGAGTTCTCCCGAGACGTCTAAGCGAGAGCAACAAGTTGAAGCCATGCTTCAAGTCGTGCTGGCGACAGGTTCGTCGAATTTGCGCTTCAGACCGGGTCGAGTTGTCTATCCATGCAGAGGCCTTGCAGCTTTTTGTTCCACTGTTGGCTAAGCTGTCAGATGCTCGCATGGCCGCTCTCATGAGTGCTATGCGTCGTTGGATTAGGTATAAAGACTGTAGTGCTCCATCGGATGTGCCATATTGGGAACCATGCCTTATCCCTGGCATCGCTCTTGTAGACGGTGGCGGCCGGTGGACCCACAGCAGCTGTGAACGTATTCCACGCTCTTCTGTGGCGGCAGGTGGCACTGGAAATCCCACTGCCGGTTTCCCACCCTCTTGTAGGGATGTGGGCATCTGCACCAGTGGAGATGTTGTCAAGCAGCGCACGCCTCTTGCTTTGGGATTGTTCCTTGGGTTGTGTTCGGCTTTCGGGGCTAGTCAGGGCTGTGTCGGTCGTTTATTGCATGGGTTCTTCTCTTTACGAGTGCATGTTTGCGTTATGTACAGTTGCAGCGAAGTTGCCGCTTGTCATGTGACGGCCAGATTATTTTTGCCGACTGCAAGAAAGGAAACTGAAGGGAACAAGGAGTGCAGCAACCCTGTTGGTGGGGCTCTCCAGCAATTGTGGCACGTGGTGTGGATTTTAATCCGCCTTTGCTTCTCGAGCACGGGGAGCTTTGTTTCTCGGTGCAGGACGCTTCCCTCATAGTGCGTGATATTCGACTGCCAGCCCCAGAGATCTTGGATTCCAGTGCGGTCAGAGTGGCAACAGCAATGTCACGACCTAAGTTTTGTGACCTATGTAGACTCTTCAAAGATTTGGGAGCTTCTGATTCTGAAGTGGATGGCTTGTCGTCATACTTTTTCAGGAGGTTAATGCCCACATTGCAAGATTGTTTGGGTGCTTCCAGGGAACGTCGCCTCGCAGTCGGCAACTCGACCGAGGGATTACCGAAGGCAAGCAAAGCCACCAAGCTCAATCTCCCCGTATGCCGATAAGATATTCTGAAGAGAAAATAAGAGAAAGCGCGGAGCCGGATTTGCAAAGTTGAACGCACTAGCTTCCTTGAGCCATGTTGTTGCGTGTGTGTGCCCGAGGTTCACTCCCTGGCTGGAGACCATTTGTACGGTAGGAGTTAGGGCGACGCATCGCAGGAGGAGAAACTCTCCTCTTCGGCCTCGCCTCCCATGCCGCCAGGGTCACTTAGGGACGGGAGCACAGGTCATCGGAACAACCACTAAGGACTGGTTAAACCTAATATTCGCCATATGTCAAGCTCATCTAAAGAATCAGCAAAGCAGGAGCAAAGGCCCATGTGATTCAAAAGCAGGAGAATGCTTTATGCGAGCCAAAAATTGTACTGCACTGTGGATGCGGGCATTATGCCTGTTCTTCTTCGCAGCTGTGGTGGCAAGTCTGCATTTGCTCTTGAACGTCGCTCGCCCGACTCCCCCATGGAGGTGTTACGTGAGGTACTGAAGGCAGCCCGGACATCAGATGCCATCAGTGACTACTTGGAGAGTACGCTGAATCTTTCTTCGCTGGAGTCGGGAGGACGTTGTGTGCGCGGTTTCGATTGCCAACTATGAGTCAGAACTAAAAACTGTGGCCACGGACAACATTGCACGTGCCAGTGGAGTTGGCGCATCTCCGTGCAGCATGGCGCCGTGCGAAGGCCGCGCTCTTGAAGCAGGAGGACAGGTCTCGCAGGGGGGTGGCTCCTGCAGATGAGCTTGAAAAGGTCTTCGAGTCCACAGTCCAGGAACATGACCAGGTTTCCCGCTTTTGCGGAGCCTACTGTGCACTTGTCACCGGCTGATTCGCTCTTGGCCAGAGTCTACAGAGAACTCAGTCGTGGAGTCCCCACACGGATTGCTTTAACCAAAGGCAAGAGGGCACACAAACGTTCTGCAGAGAGGAAGAGTAATGTAACCGTCAAGGTTGATGAGCCGGAGACGGTGCCGTAGAAGACAGTCTGCATTATTACAAAGCACTAAGGGTGTCGGGAAATGGCTATGCCCTTGCTGGTTCTTCTGAGGGCCCCAGCCATGCCGACTGTGCAGTCCGTGTGCGTATGTGCCCATTTCAAGTGCAGCTTGAGTACGCTGATGTCGGGCTTCGCATGGCCGCGCAGAGTGATGCTCATGTTGCTTGGGTGCGTGAGAGAGATGAGGCTACCAGAGATAGAATGGTTGAGCTGATGCAGCAAGGCTGGACGCAAGGAGAGGCATTGACTCGCGCCATGACAGAGCAGAAGCTTCATTGGCAAATCACCCGGCCCTACCAAGCGTGCCCAGCAGCCCGATGAGGAAGGCTCAAGCTCCCCGTCCAGGACAGGCAACAAGTATCATTGATCAACATGGATGCAGTGACCCTATAACTGCGCCAAAGAACATCGTTGCGACGTGATCACGCCCCATATTGATGTGTGCGGCTCTACGAAGCACACAAGGCTCCACTGCCGCAGTACAAGCGCTGAATGGCAGGTCGTCGATGGATGTTGCCGCTGCGGCAGGTGAGACCAATCTGTTATCGGCACAGGTTGATTGATGTTGCGCCTGACGTGATTCCAAGGTGTGTGAAAGCTTCAAATGCGGATTCTGCTTTAATTGTCGCTCAGGCCCCTGATACAAGGGTGTCTGTAGGTCGGCCTGATGTCAAGCGCAAGGGCGTGGTAGTTACAGACTGCGGCAAGCGCATGGTGGTTGGATCATCGGCGCCTGCGGCTAGGGAAATCCCTGCTCGACTTTGGTCAGGCGTCACGCAGGTCCGTAAGCAGGTTTATGATGTCTGCTTGGTGCAGCTTAGCGCGCGTTTGGATGTGGATCCTGAATGGAGTAAGACCAGAAAGTGGAGTCCACTTGCAGTGCAGCGTGCAAACGAGCGCAAAATGCGGCCATGGATCCAGGATGCACGATTGCGGTTCGTCGCATATACAGGTGATTCGGAAGCTTGCTTGGCCTGGGCCCTTGCTGGTGGCTTCTGTGTTCGATGGCATAGGAGCCTTACTTGTCGCACTTCTTGCTTTGGTGATCACCTTTTCACATAGTACAGTTGAGAGTGAGCCTGCCCTTGCTAGTGCGGTAAAGAGCTCCTTTGACTCCTTTGCGAACATCTTTCAACAGCATGATGCACGCCACTTTACCATGTCTATGGCGCGAGAGTTGTCGCTTGAGGGGGGGTTATTCAGCGATCTTAGTCGCTGGAGGCTCTCCATGCCAGGACGTTAGTGTACTAAATCGTTGCCGGCGAGGCACCAAAAGTGCCAGGACCCAGCTGTTTGAATCCAATATGTGTGAGGCCCACAGTGTAGAAGGGCCAGGATTCTCTGGGGCCACGGGGGCGATGTGGGCGGCCGCTCCATGTGTACTGACACTGAGCCATCTTTGCCGAAAGGTATCGAGTGCTCTATGGCTTCTCGGGAACTTGAGGCACACTGGGTCCACAAGAAGCCCATCCCTGAAAAGGTCCACTTTGCTGAAGAGCATCGCCCGGACTTTGATCCACATGAGGAGGGCCAGAAAGTTGTGAGTGCCAACCTTTTCCCGGTCTTCACGAGAGCCTACAAGAATTCATTGGACCTGATGTGTTTGGACAGGGCACTGTCGCACGTTTTCGTCAGGATGATTGCACATGTCCTGCCCATGCCTGCGTGGCTTCAGGACTGTTGTGGCGAGACAACTCTTGGCGGCAGCCATCTTCCCTTGAGAGAGCGGACATGATGTGTTTGCATCGTGGCTTGATTAAGGAAGTCGCCCGAGGTCAGGAGCAAAATTCGCGAGACATGGAGCGGACTAGGTCGTCTGCTGTTGGCAACTCCTTCCATGTTCCTTCCATCATGGTCGCACTGCTTGTGTTGTTCCAGCTGGTGCTTGCTCCGAAAGCGGCCTGCCACGATCGCTGCGTTCGGCATACTTTTGGGTTGGCCCGATCGTTCGCTAGGGTTGCGGCGGTTACTTGTCCTATCGAGGCACCGTCGATCTTCTGTGAAATTTCCCCGCAACGACCGCCTACGGTAGGTTTGTCAGCTCTTACGGAGCAGCATGCGCAGCGAGTGTGTGTTCAGCTCACGAGTCGCGCATCTCCGATGGATTACACTGATTACACGAGAGAGATCTGCGACTTCACCTTGCAAGACATTGCTTACTGGCCTTGCCAGTGAAGATGAGCTTCATGAGAAGTTTGGTAGGTTCCAGTGGGCACCGTTCATGCACATTCAAGCCTCAGGTAAATTGCATCCGAGTGACGATGGCAAATCCTCGGGGCATAACAGTGCTTGTCTTGCATCGGAAACAATCTTCATGAGTCCACCCGACTTTGTGAGTGCCGCTCTCAAGGATTTCTTTCGCTTGTTGCGTGAAGCTGGGTGCACAGATCATGAATGGGCTGCCCCGGTCTTTGGGACTGAGGATGTGGCCTCCGCGTATAGAGAAAGAGACCGGACGAAGCAGCTGGGCTTGTGATTGCGTTTTGGCACCCGGACCATAATGACATGAGGTACGCTGTGCTCCGAGCTCACCCATTCGGTTTATCTACGTAGTGCGGTGTTCATCTTTACTCTGTTACCATGTCTCGCCACGGCCTTCCTTCGGAGGGCTTTGGGTGCTTGCGCCCCATACTTCTTCGATGATTCGGGAGTGTTTGATGTCGTTTCATCTCTTGGCTCTGCGCAAGAAGCTGTGGTGCGTGTGTACTCCGCCATGGGTGCCCGTTTGGATGAAAACAAAGAGCAGCCAATGCCACGCCAACGATTTTTCCTTGGTGTGTCGCGGAACTTGTTTCCCGTGCTGCCGAAGATGCAACTCATCGTTGATGTCAAACCTGGGCTTCGTGAGGCTATCTTTTCCGAGGTGCAAAGGTTGCTCGAAGCAGAGTTGTGCACTTCGGCCGAAGCCGCCAAACTCAGAGGCAGGATGGTGTGGGCAGCATCCTCCATGTTTGGTCGTTGCAGCAGAGGCGCCCAAGGGCCATTGTCCGATCTCTCCTGCTTTTGAATCCCACCCTATCCCGACCCTGGAAATGGTGACTGACAGGAAAGGAGGGTCGCTCATACGAGTTTTTAATAAGATGATACGCCCTCACCGGTGTTAGGCCGATATTTTAATCCAACGACCTATAGGCCCTGCATCCCCTTGAAGGCATCCGAGTGCTAAGATGTTGAGTGAGACGCAGCTTCAGTCATGTGAAGGAGTAATTAATTGTATATGTCATTGAATCATGCAGGTTGGTTGGGAAGGGGCTGATGCGTGTATAAACATGCATACTTTCCTCAGCCAATGCAGGTGAAGATTCCCAGCTATCTCTTGCTCTTGAATTCCACCCTATCCCGACCCTGGAAGTGGTTACTGACAGGAAAGGAGGGTCTCTCATACGAGCTTTTTAATAAGATGATACGAGCTCACCGGTGGTGGGCCGATATTTTATTCCAACGACCTATAGGCCCTGCATCTGCTTGAAGGCATCCGAGTGAAAAGATGCTGAGTGAGACGTAGCTTCAGTCATGTGAAGGAGCAGTTTCCTTGTATACTGAAATTCTGGCAAAGGGGTTCCTTGCAAACTGAAGGTGCTTGGGGCAACACTGGGAGAAGGCTCTGTTACTGAAACTGGGAGAGCTTTAGGTCATCAAGCTTCAGCAATTGAATCGCGAAGGGTGGGTCCGATGTTTCCTCGTCTGTCTGCTTGACAAATCGTAAGGCTTCTGGCCCAACCAAAGGATCCAAATTCAGACTAGTGCCCGTGCTACTGAATGGATTTGCAAGAGCACCCAGCACACGACAAGGCCAGATGCTCGCGGAGCAGGCCAAAAAAGAGTTTGTTCTCTTCACGAAGTATCGACAGTCGCGGCCTTTTTTGCACATTGCTGGCTGTTGGTTTTTTCTGGGGATTCGGGTTGAGAGGTGTCTCTGGATGTTCGTGGCTCGTCGAGAGACGCTGAGGCGGCTGAGGTCCCGACGGTTCGGCCGAAGGTCAAACCATTCCCGGAAAGGGCCCCAAGACCCTATCCCAGCAGCGGCACAGCCGACGGACCGAAGCTGATGAAATTCCGTCACGACCTTCAGTCTTTGGGCGTGCGGCGTCTGGCATCGGAGAATGTGCATTTTGGCTTTGATGTGAGCTGTGGTTGATGAAGAACAGCGAGGGTTGACGGTGTTTAACATCGAATTGCATGAGCGGCTCTCGCAAAGCACCGTGGCCCCCAGCAAGATAGGCTGCACGGCGATCCAAAAGGATGCGCTATTGCCAGCCTAGCAAGACTTCAGAGCAGCAAGAGATCCTGAAAGCTCCGGGTCCGAGGCATTGGAGCATGGTCCAAGCCCAACTAGGTGACGTGTCCGCATAGTAAGGGTTGCTGCGGGGCTCAGACTCCCGGTTTTCTCCTGCGGGACAACCTGCCGATTTCGGGGCAGGTTGTGACGGTTGTGGGTGTGGGGAGTTGCTTGTCCGAAAGGGTCTAAGCAGTAGTGACCCGGGCTCGTCGAGGTGTAGCAGGTGCGTTTTGCAGATGTTTGCCGGAGCACGAAAGGATCTTTGGACCGTTAGGCTTCCTCAGTCCAAGAGCGGACCCAGCAGAACATGCCTAGAATGGATCAGCAATCAGCGGCAGCAGACAGAGAGGGGCGCAGGCAAAATTGCTGGACCGGTCGGATCAAACATGCTCCGTGTCAGTTCCCCGGGCCAATAGGGGAGCGGCAAGGTTGACAGCCTTGGACAGCGGCCCAGATCCTAAATTTGCACTCCCGCAGCGCGAGCGTGACTCGAGGCGTCGACTACGACTTCCTGCACTCCCTCTACAAGGTCAGTGGCCAGACTGCCACATGACAAGCACTGAGACGCGGCCTAGAGCTCTGGGATTCCTTACCGGTTGTGCTGGCTGGATACATCTGAACCGTAAATCTGATGCATGCACGTGCGAATGCAACGCATACCGAAGACCGCCAGAAACACACACTTCGCCCATAGCGTTGAGAAGCAAAAGCTCAGCCGGCATATCTTGTTCAGTATTTCCTGTGCTGTTCAAAGCACCCACGTTCCCCACAATTGTTTGGCGGCATCAACCCAAACGTCGACGCAGACGTTTTGGCACTGATTGACGCTCGGGGCGCTGGTGCTTGTCATTGGGGCCCAGCATACCGGCCTTGAGAATACTTGAAAGGCAGGGCAAAATCCACTGCGGCTTGCAGGTACCATTCTCCTGCGTTCTGCTCGCACGACAGGCAATACACTGTTTCACATGCCTTGTTAAAACTCGTATGTACTCGAAATCTGGTCTTGTGAGTACCTATGCCAAATAGCCTTACGCACAAGCGCTTTTACTAAGGCACTCCACCTTGAGGCCAAAAGCTTTTTGGAGAAGTTCCATGCTGCCGGGGTTTTCCGGCAGCTATGTTCCTTGCCCCTCGCCAGGAGAATGTTGCGGACAGGGTTATGCCCTCGCAGCCGCTGTTTCAGGGCCACTTTGAGGTTTGGGGTTTGCCAGAAAGCCTCAGCTGCACGCATCCGGGGGCATTCCAAGCTAGAGCCCTGCCTCTAATCCCCAATCCTTAAGACTTTTAGGACTTTTGGCGACATGTGATGTGACATTGTTCTGTAAATTTAGCCGTTTCGTGCTGCATAGTCAACAGTCCCCACCTTACCACCTGCGTGAACCCAGGCCCTCAACCTCGCAAGACTGCTGCTTGTTGAGAGTCGTATCAGGCATCTACAGATGTGGTGACAAGAAAGCCTCTCAAAAGCACCTGCGAAAGAAGAAAGTCATCAGTAGCATCTCGCACGCGTAGCTCCCGTGAATAAGGAGAGACATGGAGAGACGCAGGATTCTAACCAGAAATAGGGGCACCTTCGCACCTTCAGAGCAAAGTCTCCCTGGAAAACCAACCGTCATGCGGGTTTTATGTGCACCTCTCGTCCCTGTCCTCGCTCACGAACAGGTACACCACCTACTGCCAGTGGTCCCGCGTGCTGGAGCCGACCTTGCGGATCACCTGCGCAGCCTGGAAACACTTCGATTCTGTGCTCCGGGCTTAGGAGACGGACAGCTTCCTAAGTCCCAGGCAGAGAGGGCCGCCGTCACCCTCTGCAAGTTCTACAGTGGCAGCTTGGAAGCATGCAGGGTTTAAATCGTCTGACAGCTCATGGCTCGCAGGTAGTCTAAGCCGAACCCTAGACCCCAGAACAAGCAATGTTCAAGGAAGCACGTCACACAAATATTTGCGAATTGCGATGCATTGCAAAGTCGACATGTAGCCCTGCTCCCGAGTGGCATGCGACGCAGGACTTGCTGTTGCTGCAGCGTTCTACAACCAGGGTGCTGCAGGCGGCGGACAGGAAGGACGTGCCCGAACCACAACAAGCTAAGTGTCGATCGATGAAGTCGATGTGGCTTGGTGATAGAAGCCTCATCAACGCACGCCGAACTTTCAGTCGAATCGCCATTCTGGTGTTGCTGCATAGCCTCGATTACGATCCGGGAAGTAAGATTAAGGTGCCACTACCCCTCTGATTTACGGTGTCCCCGGAGATACCTTGCAGCCACGACCTGTGCAGGATGTGAATTCCTGCAGACGGACCCGATAGCAAAAATCGTCCGCAACGTGGTGGCGCCCTCAAGAAGAAACGGGGAACCTTCGGATTTCCGGGTCCAGGTGTCCATTAGCATAGGCTGTGTTATGACTAATTTATGACCTGTGGCTTCGCATGCTCCAGTGTGCTTGCTTTGGGCAAGGGCCATGGTTCTCTTGGTGTTGCCTTGTACACACGGGCTTCTGGACCTTAGAAGCATTCGCCCGGGTTGCAATCAGCCTCCATCTTGTGTTCCTCTCCAGTCCAGGTGGTGGCCTGGGTCTCTGCCGTCGTCGGTCTACTTCCATTCCTAGCCCTGACGCTCCGATGCACTGGGTCCTGGATAAAGGGCCGTTCAACCATTCAACCATTCGGTTTCAGGACATCGCAAGGCCTTCTACGTCAGGCTTGAGGTCCTGCATCGCACTTGGGAACAGCATCCAATGCGGCTCAAGCAGAAGCAGCACGAGTACATGCAAGACTGCCTAACGTGACCGCAGAGAGCTCATCCTAAGCCTTGAGACGCCCCGACAACCTCGCTGCCAGGATGCCTCTTTTCGAGAAGCTCCGCGGCCTGGAGTTGCAGAGTCAGCACATCATCTTCTGGACCTCTCAGCGTTTGCCGTGAATGCAGAACTGTGGTCATATCTGGGACCTCGTCCCTCATGCGCCCACTCTTTTCATGCGCAGCCACGCCGCCTTTGCTTTCATTGACGATGATGGTGAGAAGATGATTCTAACGATCACAATGTTTATGCCTATGACCATGAGGAGACTGAGGAGGACGATGAAGCTGGCGACCAGGATGATGAAATTGAGGATGAGGAGGAGGGACAGGGATGGGGAGGAGGAGGAGGAGGAGGCGAGCAAAAGCATCTCCTACCGGTTATGCATATAGCATCGTATAGCAGTGGAGCGGAGTTCAGAAGCCTGCGACGATCCCGTTTTTTTCAACATGAACGTGCGCACCCTCTTCATCAATTGGGTGTGTTACGATTGTTTTACTCTTCGGTGTTGTCTTTCCCTGCAGTCCGTCTGCAATACTTTGACACGCGGCCCTTTGATTTATTCGGGCTTCGAAACCCAAGCTCAACGCCTCAACCTACTGACCCCAGAGCACTTGTACACCCTGGCCCAGAAGTCCGGTTCGAACGTTTCTGCGCCGCGGCTTTGCGCACAGCTGTTTCAGCATAGCTGCAGGAAAGAATCCGGATGGCTCTGCAAGCGCTGAAGCACCAAAGTGTTCTTAGGTGATCTTAGGTGTTCGGATTGTCCTCCTTGTCGCCAGGACATTCATTTCCATGTACTTCCTGTTCTGCATGTTCACCGTGTACACCCCAGAGCTTCTACTAGAGTTGCTTTGGGGCAGAACTGCACTATGTTACAAGTTTGCTCCCCTTTTCATGCAATCGAACTGTCTTCCACCATCGAAGAGAAGGAAGAGACTGCAGAGCTCCTGAGGTGTGCAGCTTCCACGCTATCGTCAGCTACGAGGACGCCTTCGATTGGATGATTTCCGCATTGTGGACGGTAGCATCGTCCGTGATTGTGTGTGGTCCTCAGGGTCTAGCTGCTGGCTACATTAGAACTCCGGTGTCTAGGATCGCCGGGTTCCTGTAATTCTGCGCGTAAGTACGTTCTGCTGAAAGGGTTTTGTAATTCCAGTGGTCAGCCGTCGTCTTCTGTTTTGGGCCACCACCTGGTTATATAAGTAGTTATATGTATTCGTTCACAACTCTTCCTGCCTGCCATGGAAGAAGAAAGAGCGGAGTACGGTGTACCTTTGGGGGCGGCCCTCATCTGCTCACGCAGCTGCATGGACACCAAGCACCAAGACCCCCAAGAAAGGACTTTGCCCAGCATTTGGTGACATCTCTCGTGGCGGTTTGTCGCAGGGTCACGGCTGACTTTCAATCGTATTCGTCAAGCATTCTGCAAAATGCCGACAGGATCCGAAAAATCCTTAGACAGTGTTTCTGCGTGCTCAATTCAGGCGTAGTGTTACACCGATTTCGTCAAGATAATCATGTGAACCAGTGTTTCTGCATTTTCGATTATGTTGAAGACTTCGAGTCTGTAAGTTGCTTGGTCTCATTCATCGCCTCGCGCCAGTCATCCTGTGAAAGGTTGCCAGTTCCCTCTCCATCCTTCTCCCGAAACAGCATCATCCCACTATGGGCTTTTCAGTTAGGCGTAGAGGAACTTGTTGCTGAGCGCGCGAGCCGCGCCGGTCGCATTCATCACTTCCGTAGCTCCAGCTGGGGCGCTGTGAACGTCTTCGGTGAAAGCCCGACACCAAAGAGCCACCCAACCGTAAGTTTTCGGGTCTCTATTAAACGGAGGGTCTTGGGATAGGCCAACCTTTGGTCTTTGTTCATGGGCACGGTTACCGGCCTCGTGCTGACAGGATGCGGACTTCCTTGCAAGTTCCTTTGCTTTTGCGCTTTCTGTTTTCGTAAATATTGGTGCATCTTGCTCCCGCCACAGCGTCTCCGCTGACATAGTTGTCTTCGTTCTGTACCGAAAAGCACTCCACCTGCAATGGCACTCCGCCCTAACCGTCAGTAGTTTCTCTTTTCTGAATGAGCGCTGCGGTACTGCACCCTCTATTTCGCTGCTGGTTATTCGTTCTATAGTCTATTCCACCTCGCCCTTAATTGCACACGCTCTTCTCACTTGTTGGCAAGTCCTGTGGAAGGCGGGGATCGGGGCGCAAGATTGCGTCTGCAAATCCCAACTCCCAACTGTTGTGACATGCATGTCGGTTGTTAGACCAATAGATGGCAACGGCTAAGCATACCAAGAACAGCTCGCGCGAGCCTCCTGCACAGTGCCCATGCCCAGGTCTCCCGTTGCAATCGCACGAGCCCCAGAGAGCCAGCTGGTTCTCGCCAAGTCGTGTTGGCCAACAAAACCGGGAGGGCATCTTCGGTCCTAAGCAGTGTCCTTTCCCCTCTCGGCTCAGGCTGTCGGAGTGCTGCTGGTCCTCAAAGCTACTGCCATCGATCCAAACCTGAATTGGGGTCTTCATGTTGACGGGTTCAAATCGTCACAGAAGAACAAACGGAATCCCATCTTCCGGGCCTGTCAAGCAAAGCCCAGGACCTGGATGAACACCTTCCCTTCCAGCCTCTGGACGACCACCGCTACAAGGCACACGAACAGCTGCATAAAGAGAGTGAGTGAGTGAGCGAGGGAGGGAGGGAGAGAGTGTGTCTGTGTCTCTGTCTCTGTCTCTGTCTCTGTCTCTGTCTGTGTGTGTGTGTGTTTGTGTGTGTGTGTGTTGGTGTGTTGGTGTGTGGGTGTGTGGGTGTGTGGGTGTGTGGGTGTGTGGGTGTGTGGGTGTGTGGGTGTGTGGGTGTGTGAGTGTGTGGGTGTGTGGGTGTGTGGGTGTGTGGGTGGCGTGGGCGTGTGCGTGGGCGTGTGCGTGTGCCTGTGGGTGTGCCTGTGGGTGTGCCTGTGGGTGTGCCTGTGGGAGTGCGTGTGGGCGGGTGTGTGTGTGTGTGTGCGTGCGTGCGTGCGTGCGTGCGTGCGTGCGTGCGTGCGTGCGTGCGTGCGTGCGTGCGTGTGTGGGTGCGTGCGTGAGTGCGTGTGTGCGTGCGGGCGTACGTAAGTAAGTAAGTGAGTGAGTAAGTAAGTAAGTAAGTAAGTAAGCAAGTAAGTAAGTAAGTAAGTAAGTAAGATTAAGTATAAGTACGTAAGTAAGTGCGAAAGTATAAGTGCGTAAGTGAGTGCGTAAGTATACGTGCGTAAGTAAGTGTGTAAGTATAAGTGCGTATAAGTTCGTAAGTGCGTAAGTGCGTAAGTGCGTAAAAGTGCGTAAGTGCGTAAGTGCGTCGTAAGTGCGTAGTAAGTGCGTGCGTAATAAGTCCCTAAGTGCCGTAAGTGCGTGCGCAAGTAATTTGAGTGCGTCGCATAAAAGTGCGCGTGGCGGCGCGCGCGCAAGCGGCCGGGGCGGGGCGGTGCTGGGCGGGGGCGGACCGGGGAGGCGGGCGGGCGGGCGGGTGTTCGCGCGCGCGTGCGTGCGTGCGGGTGTGCGTGCGCGCGGGTGTGCGTGTCACGCGTGAGTATATGACATATGAGCGTGAGCGTGAGAAGGAGCGTGAGCGAGAGCGTGAGGGAGAGCGTGAGAGTGAGAGTGAGAGTGGAAGTGAGAGGAGAGAAGAGAGAGAGAGAGAAGAGAGAAGAGAAGAGAAGAGAAGAGAAGAGAAGAGAAGAGAAGAGAAGAGGAGAGGAGAGGAGAGAAGCGCAGCTAAGAGAAGAGAAGAGAAGATGAGAGACAAGAGCAGAGAGAAGAGAAGATAGAAGATAGAGAGAGAAGAAATAACAGAGAGGGAGAGAGAGCGAGAGATAGAGAAAAGAGAGGCAGAGAGAAGACAGAGAGAAGAGAGAGGAGAGAGAAGAGAGAAGAGAGAGAAGAGAGAGAAGAGAAGAAGAGAGAGAAGAGAGAATGAGAGAGAAAGAGAAAGAAGAAGAGAGATAACGAAAAAGACACAGAAAGAAAAAAGAGAGATAACGAAAAAGAGTGAGAAAGAAAAGGAAAGGGAACGAAAACATGTGAGAAAGAAAACAGAGAGAGAAAGAAAGAGAGAGAGAGCGAGAGCGAGAAAGAAAGAGAGAGAGAGAGAGAAAGAGAGCGAGAGAGAGAGGGAGAGAGAAAGAGAGACGGAGACGAACACAGAGACAGAGCCAGAGACAAAGACATAGACAGGGACAAGGAGACAGGGAGAAAGACTGAGACAGAGCCAGAGCCACAGAGAGAGAGAGAGAGAGAGAGAGACAGAGAGAGAGGGACAGACAGACAGACAAAGGCAGGGACAGGGACAGAGACTGGGACAGAGACAGAGAGGGGGCCAGGGCCAGGGCCATGGGACATGGACCCTCAACCACCAAACCCCTAGACTCTAAACCCCCGCAGAGATGCCTTTGTGGCGGTGCGCCTCGGAAACATGTAGCAACCCTTGTGCCCGAGCCCGCAACCCCATGCTAGCCTACTCGAAGCTCAAGCTGGAACTAGGTTGCTCGTGGGGGTGTACACTGGCCTGGTCACTGCTTTAGAAGGATGGCAGCGGTGTGAAGGGCTTCAGTCTTCGGCAGCTTTCCTCGGCCTAGTTTCAGTGCAGCCGCGGAAGCCAAGGCCTTGGTCATCGTGGGGAGATAGCCGCTGAAGGAGTTCACGCCGCCCATGCCCGTGATCAGCGAAATGAGCACGGTAACCACGTCTCCACCCTGCTTGTTGGTGGCACCGGTCAGAAGGCCGTGGCCCCCGACATAGAGTGTGACTGCATAGAGTGAAGCAAAGATGAAGTTAAGAACTCCCCAGGACAAGCCGATCTTCACGCCAGCGCGGATTCCCCCGTCCCGGGCTTGCATCAGCTGGCTCGCGAAAAGCTCCTTCGGTGCCCAAGGCTGTCTCTGGCTTGGGCGAGACAGCAAACCCCGGAATCCCGAACAGGTGTTGTGCTCAGCTTGTTGGCTCCTGTTGTCGCAGCTCGCCCCCGAAGGCCGCCACAGTGCGAATGCCCATCAGGCTCTCCTTGTACGAGGCTTCACCGGTTCATGGCTGGAGGCACGTTCGTTAAACGTATCGAATGCAGCTGACAGCCTGCCGTACTTTATCCAGCTGTCCCGAAGTCCTTCGCCACAGCGGCTGCCTTGGCAAAATCCTGCCGAGCACACGTCTCACATTTGCAGAAAGTTCCAACTCAAACACATCTGCTGTCCAAAATGTGTGTCCTGCTGCTGTCTGCCCATTTGTCGTTCGAGCTGCTGGCCCATGCTCCGGCCCGCACAAAATAGGAGGGGCAGAAAGGCACAGACAGACAGTGTCAGCCTGGGTCCATGAATCATGGCCACGGTGATTCCGGCCACAAACTGGCCTGGGTGCCCCAGCGAGAAGGTGCCGACCAAAAAGAGAATCCGAAATGACAGTCAAGGTACCGACACCGGAGATCAAGTATCCGAGGCCCATGGACATGAAGAAGTGCACGTTCTCGACATCGCTCTGAAGCCTCAGGACACTTGGGGGTGAAGCTTGCGGCACCTGAGAAGAGGGTGTAGCCTGCCAATGTATTGTGACTCGAAAACCATGCGGGAAGCTGCAGCTGAGAACAGGAATCCCGCATGCGGGTCATCTCCACGCGTCCACATTTTCCCCACATGCGCTTTGCAGGCGTAGCGTGGGCACAGTTTGCCGGCACGCGCATTTTGCCACATGGCAATATTCCACATTGCTGCTGTTCCGTATCATATGTTCTGTTGTTGTTCGCAACTCGGCCCAGCTGCATGCATACCTTCAGGTTGTGGTCGCTTGCATGTTAGTCTCGGCATTGTATTGTCGGCCGATCTTCGCTGGAACCGAAGGATAGGTGTCATTGCCAATGGCAAGTTGAGGTTCGGGTTTCTTCATGCACTTCACCTTGGACATTCCGGCACATTAGAATACAAGTCAAACGTTTGCTGCTGGCAGGGCCATAAGGCTTGGGTACAGCAGCTGGTTTGGCTTCGACAAAAGTTGACCCAACAACAACAGTCACATTGCCTCTGTCTCTGTGTGTGTGTGTGTTTGTTTTGGTTGCTTTTTGCTTTCGGTCCTGAAAATTTGCTTTGCGGCAAAAACTTTGGGCAATTCCAATGACGGAAAGCGCCTTTCAGCATCTTGGAGTTGCGGGGCGGAGAATAGTACATGGGGGGGTGAGAACATTGGTGCCCTGTTTCAGCATCATCGGTCACAATTTCCGACGCCCCGGTACCAGCATCATCACCCCCTGGTCGGCCGACAGTGTCGAGTACACACGTCTTGTCACGGTCGTTTCGCCGTTTCGCGCAACTTTTCGGCCACGCCCAGCCGGACCACCTGATGCTCATGCATCATGCACATCAGCTGCTCCCCTTTTTCCCCGCCCGGCTGTCCATCTGCTGCTCATGATGCACGGTGGTATGCTATATCAAAATTACAGTATAGTATACTACACACATAGTCTACTACAGTATACTTACATGGGCATGTGTGTCTTGCTTTCTGTGCATGCCATGGATGTGCCGAGGCCTGCAAGTAAATTTTATCCGACGGATCAACAGCGTTCTTTCTTCCTAAACATAGTACGGGCCCCAGTTTAAGTAAATAGATCATTTGGACTCCCTATACAAGAACTCTTTTTGATTAAACACTAGAGTCCATGAGTTTGTTCGGGGTTTCCTCTGGATTTCATAAGTCCTACGAGTTTCCCATGGATCTCCCCTCCAACCCTAGAAAGCCCTCAGTTCACTTGGAGTGAGGCCCGTCAAGTATCCCTAAACTTTACTACTACTACTACTACTCCTCCTCCTCCTCCTCCTTCTTCTGTGGGATGGGGGTCACCTCTAGACTCTAGACTCTGGACCTAACCGAAGCCACGAAGTGGGAGAAGCCAAGAAGCCGGAAAGCCAGAAAGCCGAGAAGCCAGGAAGCCAAGATGTCAAGAAGCCACGAACCAGCCAAGAAACCAAGCCGGTGAAGCCAGGAAGCCAAAATGCACAAAAGAAACACCCCCAGGTAAGCCGCCCAGACCACTGCGGTGATATTCGTCTCTGTCGTCAAGACGATAGGTACTGAATGTACTGAAACACAGTCCCAAAGCCGGGTGAGCGCCAGATCTGCGCCCAGGGGCTTTGAAGACAAGCCCGCCGCATCACTCTCGTCGAACCAGGTGATGTCTAAAGAGAGCCTGGAGGCTTCGGTGCACGGAGCCATGCTACAACTTCCGCCAGTTGCTAGGCTAAAAAGCAGCCAAAGAGCAACGATTTGAGGTACCGGACCTGCCAGCGCAGAGCCTGCTGGCTTGCGGCGAGCATCCTTGAGAGATCTGGGAGGTTCAAGTCTCCAAAGCTCTGCTGCCGCAGCAGCAGCAGCAGCAGAGTGTGATTTCCGCTTGCCATCTAAGCGTTGGAATGTCTGACAAGCGCAGGAGGCGGAACAGTGGCAGCAGATCCGCGAGTATTTCGGAACAAGGGGCAGGAGCGTCTGCCACAGGAAGGCGAGGAAAAAGACGGACAGCGCCTGGGTCGCTTCCTAGCCTTTCCACGAGTTGCACGGAAGCCTCTTCAGGTTTGGAATGCACTGGCCTGGCGGGTTTGAGCATCAACCTGCGTCTTCACAGCATGCCCTGTGTGAGAAGGCCGGGCATTGGGCCCTCGCAACATGGAGATATCGAAGATACGAGCGCTGCAGCGGTTGCGAAACGAAACACAAGGAACCAAGCTCCCATTTCCAGCTGTTATAGGCTAAGCACGGCCCTCACACCTGCTACCACAGTGGGCAACATAGAAGAAAACCTGCTTACAGCCTAGATCTTCGATCAACTCACACGCAGACACACAAGTGCACCTTCAAAGCTATGCCAATCAATGCCTGGCAAGCAAGCCTTCATTACTAACCTTGACCCTGGCCAAGAACTGCTTCTCAATCTCCGCAAACCCCGAAACTGTAACCCCGACACACAGTCGAAGCAGCCAGGATCGCCATGGAGAGCAAAGGTGTCTGCATCTCCTGCCCGGTCCGAGTTTGAGATGCCAGTCTTTGACACAGGCACATGCCGCACAAGGTGCCTCGAGCACGACGTCGGCGGGAGCCGTCTTGATGACATCGAACTGAGGCCAAGCAGCATGCTTCACTGTGTGAAAAATCTTCTGAAGGTGAAGCTCGCACACAGCTTGCAATGAAAAACTGCAATCAAATAACTTGATTCAAGACATGTACCTTACCTCCTGCAAACGAAAGAGCCGAAGCGACATCCTGCCACAATCTGTGCTGAGTGGCACAGGTGCCGATAAACATGGCGACGATGGGCTCCGCCGCTCCTGCTTGGCCGAAATTGCCAAAATCGGACTTTGGGGTTCGCCCTTGTCTCGAGACACGTTCTACCCAGACCTGCGCGGCAGCGAATGGCAGGGAACAGCAACAACAGGCAAGCAAGGACGATGAATTCGAGCACACGACATCCGGGTTTGTCAAGATGCAGTCCTGAAGTTCGAGCCCTGGAATTCAAACCCGACCATTATTACAGTCCAGGCACCCTGCACAAGAGCGATGAAGCCTCCCACGAAGAGACAAGACTTTTCCCAGCACGATGTTTGGGACAACACCTCAGCAAAGGAAGCCAACAGACCCCATCAAATCAGGAATCGTCCATCAAAATGTTGGAATTTGGTCTTGCAACATGTTCCAACAAAAGTTAACTACCGCAGAACAACAACCCAGCAACGGCGGAACATTACAATGGCAATACTGAGCCGCACATAAGCCGTAGCAGCAGCGGCAGCCGTAGCAGTAATGGTCGGTACATACATACATACATACAT
>CAJNJA010063864.1:0-23199 GCA_905231915.1 Symbiodinium necroappetens
CCCTAAACCGCCAAACCCCTAAACCCCTAAACCCTAAATCCCTAAACCCCTAAACCCTAAACCCCCGAACCCCATGAACCCCTAAAACCTAAACCCTTAAACCCCAACACCCCTAAACCCCCAAACCCCTAAAATCCCCTAAACCCTTAAACCTCCAAACCCCCAAACCCCTAAACCCCACACCCAAAACCCCTAAACCCCTAAACCCCTAAACCCCAAACCTTGTCGACCCCCGAACCTGGAGCGTCCTTTCAGGCGACGACAGGCAGGAGCTTTCCGTCGCCCTCCTGCGGAAGGCCTGGCAGCCAATGTAGGGCCTTCAGAATTCGACAAGGGTTCCTTTAAGGGGGTTTAGGGTTTAGGGTTTAGGGTAGGGGCCTTCAGAATCAGACTCGGGTTCCTTCAGAAGGTGTTACTCTAAGGCTTAGTACAAGGGTTCTATAAGGGTTTTGATGTAGGGGCCTTCGATTCGTAGTTAGAATAGGGCTTTGGGCTCCTATATGGTAGACTTTAGAATAAGGAACCCATATAAGGAATACTATTTGTAATTATGCCGGCCTCTATATCGGGTCTTCTGTCAAGATAGAGTCTTGCAAAGGAACTTACCTTAATTGGGTCTTATGGAGATTTGTAGACTATGAAGATGTTCCTTCACGCGACAGCTCGAGACTTCTTTCAGGTTTGGGTGTGCGCAGGGGGTTTGGAAAAGCTTTCAAAGACCAGCACTTTTGCGGTTTAGGCTCTAGGGAGATGCCATAGGAATTCTGGGGGGTTTTAGAGTTCGGTTCCATCTTTGTGCTGCAAACCTGCGGGAGTTTCATGTGGAGTAGTTGGAAGACTTTTGGCATGCGTAACAGAGGCGTCTACGCAATGACCAATAACTATTTTGAGTGGTTCCTTATTGTAACTATACCCAACGGTCTATTCTAATTACCCTGTAGTATCCTTCTTCCTCAACGGGTTTGTGGTTTAGGGCCAGTTTAGGGTGTGGGTTTAAAGAACAACTGTCACTTCTTGCAACATAGGTCCGGTCGGCACCCTATAGAATCTTCATCAGAGAGCCCTTCGCCGTTTAGGTTTCGGCGGCAGCGCGCGACAGACATTCGGGTCAGTGCTTCCTCCTACTTAGTAGACGGTTTGGAAGAACTAGTTGTTCGGCTCAAAACAAGCTGTAATTTGCCAGAAGTAAACTTTAGGTTAGAAGCAACCTGGGTTCAGAAGCCCAAAGAAGCCTCAACAGCCCTTGACCCCAGACCCATCCGAAGCTCTCGGCCCTGAACGACTTCAGGGCTTTGGCTTTAGGGCTTTGGGTTTGGGGTTCAGGGTTTGATGTTCGAGAACCCCACATCCTAAACCCTTGGCCCTGTATATGCCCCGACCCCTCGCGGCTTAGACTAGGGTTCTTTTCTGTCAGCAACTCCCGTATTCTGAACCTTCTCGAACTTCTTTTGAGTGCTACCTGTGAGGCTGCGACGACCCCCGGCAGCGCAACCGGAGCAGCTTGGTCTTGACTTGGCAGGGACGCGATTTCAAGTTTTGGGGCAGGGGTTACACATTCCAGGGGTTCAGGGTTCAGGGTGTAGGGTTTGCGTTCAGGGTGTAGGGTTTCATGCTCCTGGAGTGGCGAGTGGTGGGCTTCGGTGGTGTAGGAAGTGGAGTTGACGGGACATAAACAGATTCTTCGCGCCTGCCTACGTACTGATGTAGGGTTTATAGGGCCCCTATATAATCCCCAAACCCTAAACCCTGGGGTTTAGGGTTCAGGGCCCTGGGGTTTGGGGTTGAGATTTTTCGCCTTGCCCCTAAACCCTAAACCCTGCGTACTCTGTCATATAAACTCGTTTAAAACTCCTATAGAGCCATGCAGCCAAACTTGAACCCTAAACAAAATCCAAATTAGTACCGCTCCCCCATCGAGCCCAGTCCCCAGGATGTGTTCAGCTCGGAGATGCACAGGGACGTCAGTGCGTCGCTCTCTCGGAGTTTCGGGTTCAGGGTTTAGGGTCTCTCAGAGTTTTCTTCGGTGTGGTTCTGTTTTAAATAAGTAGGTCGAACGATGACAACACTAGGTTACTAGGTATAATACCCCTGATGAACAAGACCGCTTTCTATGAGGTCTTTGATGCGAAGATCCCTTTTGCAATCTTCATAGGGGGGTCATTGCTCAGGGGTCTACATTGAGCAACAGCTCGAAGCATTCGCACAAGTATTTGCCATAATATCAACTTATGTGCATGATGGGTTTTTTTGGACGACAAAGGGTTTAGCAACACCCTGTCGTAAAAATGGCCGTATCGTCCCCATGTAACTGTACGATTATCCCCCCTCTCAAAAAGAAACAGCCCATGCCAGCTGTTGAGGCCTCCATAGCACGGCAATGCGGATTCTTCGGAAGGGAAGCCTCATGTGAAGTGGGGTTTGTCATTGGGTATGGGTGATGCTGTATTGAGTTCCTGATAAATACTATAGTATATGAGTGTATGAATCCTAGAATCTCAAAACCCTAGAACGCCAAGCCCTACAGCCCAAAGCCCTGCCACCACTCCTAAAACCCTGAAGTCGCAAAGCCCAGCAACCGGAATCCACACCAAGCTCGACGATTTTTGGAGCCGCGAGTGCTTATGGTGTTTAGGAGAGGCGCTTTAATTTTGGGTTTAGGGATCGAATGGCTCAGGCAGACAGAACCGCACCTTGGACTGTATTCTGTTTTACTCGGTTGAATTTAAGAAAAAACACGAAACAAAAAATGATTGTTAGACTACACTGACTACACATTACGCGTTGAGGCACCATATAGTATATCCGTCCATTCTACGCTACCCTATGGTATAATACTATGCGCTCAACCAGCAGGGCATGTTCTGTAGCCGGTCAGGCTCTCTAGACTCCGACACTTGGAGGTTCATGGGTAGTTATAAATGGGGTTATAGGGTTCCTTTAAGGGTTCTATGGGGTTCTATAGGCTTTAGGATGTGGGGTGTAGTTCTAAATGGGGTTGTAAGTAGGGCAACTACACTTATAAGCCATATTCGGGGACTTATAAGCCATCGTAGGGGGCTTATAACCCCACTTGTAACTACCCATGAACCTCCAAGCAGGTGCCTGAGCCATTTGGGCATCGAGCACGAGAACGGCGTGGTCACAGGCACAGCCCTTGGCCCATGCTCGCTCCTTGAATTTTGGGCTTATGAGGGTGTTCTGATGAAGGTTCCTATAGGGTTTTGCAAGGGTGCAGTTGGGAAGTCAGAGAACCATTACTTGGCGGTGCCATCTAAATATCGTACTACTATAACGGGCTTATGCAAAGATAGGTGAGCTTGAAGCCTCTAACTGGAGTCAAGCAGTAGGGTCCCTCATCCAAGGGCGCAAAGAGAAGGCTCTAGCCTCATATGAAGCCACCAAAAGGGCGAACGCTGCCTACACGAGCCCGGCATGGTTTTGTGCCTTGAGAGCCCCGCAAGGCCCTCGCTAAACCCAACACCCTAACAAAAAAGGGGGTCCTTGAAGACTAGAATGACTAGAACAGGGTTAATTATATGTTGAAATGGTGCGGTTATATACGGCCTCCGGGGATTGCTGGTATTGTTGTCATGGGTGTTGTCGTTGTGACATCTTTAAGCCTCTATACTCTATAATAAGCGCTAGCCGCTAGTTCCGAACGTACCAGCCACACCTTTAGACCCGAGTCTTGCGAGAAATGGAGCCCTGACATGGACTTTTGATTGGGTTTAGGGTTTAGGGTTTAGGGTTTGGGTATGACGGGGGCTGCACCAGCTGAAGCGGCAGCAACCCCTCCTGTTCTGTCGCATCGGTGAGAGTCCGATTTTCGCGTTTTGGCGCAAAGCCTTGCTAAGCCGGACGCGTTGGGCTTGCGAAAAAGATCGCCAGCAGCGTTGCAGTTCAGACTGCGGTAAGTCGCAGCTCTCTGGACCGTAAGTAGTGGGTGCTTATTGTAGAGAAAAGCTCAATTGAGTCACAAGTAACGTGAAGAACCCGTGTCAGGTTCTCGAGATTCTAAAGGCCTATAAAGCCTAAATGAATGTAAAACAGTCTCCGAAAAAGGGTCCCCCTATTCTGCAATTCCTGGCTGGAGGTCCTTTCCTCTTAGATGTGGTGGCGAAGGACATGGTGAATCCCTCCCGGCGAATAGTCTACGAGGCACATATGGTGGAGTTGTGTTCCCGCTTAGTTTGAAGGTGCTTGCATTTGATCGTTTTGTTTGTGTTCTGTGCTCGGATGGGCGTATGTATGCATGAACAAACATACAGTAAGTATATAAGCCTTGTAAGCAAGTATCCCTTTCAAAGCGAACAGTTGTCACTGCTCTTTTCCGGGTTCCAGGTTCCTTTCAATCATGGCCCTACATTCTGAACCCGAAAGCCCGAAAAAACAAAAGAAAGAAAAAAAATCTGAGGCCTATACACCCTGAAGCCTGGACCTCCAATGGTCTTCCTCGGCTTTCAAGCCTGAAACCTCGCAGCCTCCCTCAATAATTCACTGACCCTGCCAGACTCCGTGGCTAAGTCCGAAGCCCTACAGCCGTAACCTTGAAGCCCAAGCCCCAAACCCACCAAGGCGAAAGCACAGAGCCCCGAAGCCTGGTAGAACCCTTCTGAAAGAACCCTGCCCGACCTTTTAACGGGCATCGTGTCTTCCTTTACCAGGGCCCGCCTTTGTAAGGACGATCTCCTTTGGGTTTAGGGTTTACTAATTGAGGGTTTAGGGTTTTCAAGGGCTCCTAGAAGGGCCATGTGCCAGGTCAACTCCCCCCACCACTTCTTCGAGGGCACCAAGGACCAGATCGCGGGTTTGGGGTTGAGGGATTATGATTAGGCTTGAGGTTGGAGGACTTTAGGGTTCTGTGTTTTGGGTTTTGGATTCTCTAGGCTAAACTTAAACACCACCAACACTGCACCGCAAAGCCTATAATCCTATGCGCGAAAGTCGGGGTATCCGAACAAACTCTACAAGATTCTGCACCGCATCTGTTAAGGGGTTGTCCTACTAGTATCCTTCGGCCACAGGTACTTGTTTATTTAATATTAATTCTGTATGAGGGGGGGGGTCTGTGGAAAGACCCTATGATCCACAGCCTTAAGGCCCAAATACGCAGCCAGGCCCTATTTCCTGAAAACCGATAGAATCCTCGTAAAGCCCTATGAAGCACTCTTTAAACCCATGGGAGCCCCGTCGACTCCCAATAGAATTCAATCGAGCAAGCCATATCATGGGACTTTCCGAAAATAAGGGGTACCTTATTTTGGGGTCCTTATAATAAGGATCCTACTATTGAAGGTACTATAAAAGGGTCCCCTATTTTCGGAAACCTCCAATATAAAAACAGCCACTGCTCAGACCCTATACAGTACCTCAGAGCCGAGAGCTCTTAGCTGCTCAGTCCCTCGTGGCTGACCAGCGACTCCGTCACCGGTTGCTGAATCGCCTGGGGCCACCCGGCGGTTCAATGCACTTTTGGGTTTAGAGTTTTGCTTGACGACCGGGACACCCTTGACCCCGCGCCGTTGCCCGGGAGGATGTGAAAAGTAAAGCCCCCAATTTGGAACGTGTAGTTCTCAGATGTCCTTTGAAGGAAGCCGTTTTAAGCAGTGGAAATGTTTTTCAGATCCTCGCAGGGGTTGGGCAAGAGGTTTGTTCAGGGTTTAAGGTTTAGGGTTTGGGCTTCAGGGTTTGTGATGCTCCCGGTCAAGGGAACTTATTGTTGTTAAGGTAGGGGTTACAAGCTGGGGGTCCGAGTTTTCTGTTTTCGCTTTCAAGGTTGCTAAACACCTAAACCCTAAACCCAAAACCCTAAACGCCTAAACCCACCTAAAAACCTTAAACCCCAAACCCTAAAACAAGCTGCTGGTTTCGGAGTTTGCGGCTCGGGGTTTTGGGGTGGTTGAGGTTTACGGTCTCAGTGTTTGGGGTTCAAGGTCTTAGACTCAAGGGCTCAGGGCGTTGAAGGGCCAAAACTATCGTAGTAGAGGCCCTAATGGCCTAAACCCTAAACCCTATAGTGTATATGGACCCTAAACCCTAAATCCTAAGACCCTAAGCCCTACATATAGTATAAAGGCCCTAAACCGAGCCTAAACCCGAAACCCTATAGTATATAGAAACCCTCAATCCTAAGACCCTAAGACCCCAAACCCTAAGACCCTAAACCCAAAACCTAAACCCTAATATACTAATATAGTTATACTAAAAGGGAGCCCCTACCTCCCTAAGCCCTATAGTATGCAGACCCTAGACCCTGAGGTCCCTAAGACCCCTAGGGTTCTTGAAGGCTTCAGAGGAGTTTCCACTGGCTTTCACCTGGGCCCAGGCATACGCTCCACATGGTCGATGCTCACGACTGGAGGCCAGCTAAGGCGAAAAAAAAACCCTAAACCCCATGAAGGCCCCTAGAATATTAATCCGCAGCCCACCCACACAGCCACACGGTTAATTCTCAGAGCCCTTTACTAGGTAGCACCTTCGGGACATCTGCTTGTTAATTGTCAGTTCTTTGTGCTCCAGCTTGGTCAAGGCCGTGTACCCCCAGCCCCATGATGATAAAGGGGACTCGGCCATTCGAGTAAGATTTGGGCGCACCTCGTTTGGGACTATCGGTAGAACCCTAAACCCTAAACCCCTAAACCCCTAAACCCTAAACCCATACTATTAATCATTCCGACCTCCCTGTTGTTGCCAGGCCGCTCTCTGCGGCTGCGAAGATGACTTTCCTGCTGAAGATTCAGCAGGAGCAGCAGGCGTCCAGCTGGGGCGAAATGACCTGTCTTTTCGGTGCCTTTTTGGAGGGTGCGGGGGCGTTAGTGTATCGCTGGCGACTTGGTCTCCGAGTCCAGGTGAAAGTACGGCTTCAGGGTTTGCAGCTGATGTGTTCCGTTCCGTTTGAACCCTGGACTTTAAATCCTAAACCGGCCCAAACCTAAACCCTACATCCTAAACCGGCCTAAACCCTATAACCCCAAGCCTCCACGATGCAGCTGGAGTGCCTGAGTGCAGGACAAGCACAGCGACGAGTACAAGCAGAAGGACGGGCCCCAATCCCCCTAAGGACCCCTTTTTGTTTGTCGCATTCTGCCGTACTCCGGGTTCGAGCATCGGAATCGCCATCATCGCGACCATCATCACCATCGTTCCATAACAATCGGCATCATCATCATCATCATCATCATTCTCCTCATCATCATCATTATCGCCCTCCGTACCATCATGGCTATCAGATGTTATCACCATCATTATGACAGCAGACGCCCGTGATAGTTGTACATATTCTCCCAAGATTCAGAGGTTGCTGTCGAATCACACATGGTTGGGAAGCTCCGAGACAGTGGATGTGCGTGGAGACCCGAAACATGAAACTCCAACCCGGTGCCTTAAGCCCCCTAAATCCCAAGCCCTAACCTCTAAACCCTAAACCCTAAACCCTGAACCCGACAGAAGTCCTAGACTCTAAACCCAAACCCCTACACCCAACACTCCCCTCAGCAAGTCTGCGAAGCTCTTGGCCAAGGCCGCCGCAAACGTCGCGCGGGCTCCTGAAGCTGCGAAGCAGTCTCTTGTCTTTGCAGAGGGTTTAGGGTAGTTTCAACATGCTATAATTTGGGTGTAGGATTTAGGGTTTAAAGGCTCTTTGAGGATCTAGGGTTTAGGGTAGTTACACAGTTCGACGTGGTGTGGGACAGTTGAGTTGAAGAGGGGATATGAGGGGAATCGACATGATATGTTAGTTGTTCATATTTCTTGCAGTGGTTGACCCGTGTTCCTCGCGACAGTATCCTTATTACTGCTATACCATAATGCACCCCAAAACCCTGTTCTGATGTTACGCCCTGCATGCTATACAAGTTTGGGGGCTTTGCAGGCTTTGCATGGGCTATATTTGACATGACGCCTGAATACTTAACACCCCCTTCAGCTTCGAAAGCAGTCCCCCTTCCGGCACATTTCAAGGCCTCTTAAGGCCCTAAATGAGTTCTTTAAGGGGGGTCCGTTGCTACCGGTTTAGGTCTCTAGGGCTTTACGGCTCTGGGGCTCTAGGAGGCTTGCGAGCATGATAGTAAGCTTCTGATAGTAAGCCCTGGGAGAAGCCAAAGAAGCAATGTTTTATGCTCCTTTAGGGTTTAGGGTTTTGGGGTTTTGGGTCTAGAGTTTCAGGGGTTTCGGGATTCGGGTTAAGGGTTTTGGGGTTTAGGGTCTTAGCCTAGACCTTGAACCCTAAACCGAATGAGTCCCATCCACCGACGCCGAAGGCATGATGAGCCGCGGGAGACCCAGAAACGGTGTGGGACATCTTTTGGGGCCGGGGGGTCCCTCGCCTTAAGGGGGTTCAAGCCCTAAAGCCCGAAACCCTAGCTTGGCCACCCCCCGGGCTCTGGGGCTTTTTAGGGGTTTAGGAGTTTGGGGTTCAGGGTTTTTGGGCTTCGGAAGTTCGGACTTTGGGGGCCGGAGGCCTCATGCTTCTGCAGCTCTGGCGTCCAGCTTGCAGTCATGAGTTTGGGGTTTAGGGTTTAGGATTTAGGGTTTAGGGTTGAGTTTGGGAGGAGGGGCGGCTACCGGGTTTTCTGGCTAGGCGGATTACACCCTCACCGGATTTACCGGACAGTTTTTCGGAATGCTATACAAATCAGCATGTACCCCGAAGCCCTTTCCCTGAGGGTCCAACCAAAAACAATTCAGGGACCTGAACAAAATGGACCGCTTGGACCCTTAGGGTTCATTTTAACTGGCCCTGCTACCATCAACCAGACGGCAGCCCTTTTTGGGACGTGACCCGATCGAGGGCTACCATGGACGGGATGTCGGTCTTGTCGGGTTTTACTCTCGTCTTAGCTCCTACACCCTAAACGTGCCCTGCAAAGGCTCCTGCGTCCATTTTTGCCTAGGCTGAAGCTGAAGTCACCGAAGGATGACACAAAAGCACCCATCACGGTCCCAGCCGCCCTGGCCCGTTTCACACTGCTCCAAGGGTCCGCAGAATTCTGAGGCATCCATGAACTGGGGTTTATACTTATGCTTCAATGCTTGAGGATCGTGTATATTCGCGTGTTATTTTGCGGAGACTAGGCATACCCCATCTCACATCGGGGTACCGTGTAGTAGCAGTCTTGCTCTCGTAGGTGCTTTGGTTCCCCAGTAGTACCCTTTTGCCGGGTTTTTTTGGGGCCCTTATTAAAGCCAAATTGTGTAGGAAACAGGGTACCCTGATTAGCCTAGTTAGAGCCTTCAAAAAGAAGGAAAACCCCGAACTTCGAATTCGGAACTACAAGCCGAGAAGCCCTAAACCTCTAATGAAGCCTGGATCTTGCGATACCCCTTCGAGACTCTTCACGACCAAAGGACCCCAACTCAAAGCCAAAACGCAGCCGCTGGCTCCCTAAACCCTAAACCCCAAACCCTATAACCCCAAAACAACCTACTCCTTGCCAGGTGCCGCCCTCCTTGCGCCAGCCCTGAGCTCAGCAAGTGCTCTGATGATGCGAGACCAGAGACCCTATAAACCCTTGGGTTTAGGCGTGGGGATTAAGGACTACTGTATGGGGTTTAGGGTTTAGGGGCTTTTATGGAGTTTCGGTAAGGGCCACGAAAACCCCACGCAAGTTCACGTTTTGTACAGACCCCGCGTTCAAGCCCAACCCTAAATCCTAAATCCCAGCCAACCCTAAACCCGAAACCCTAAAAGCCTTAAAAGCCCTAAACCCCAAACCTTAAACCCTAAGAGCCCTAAAAGCCCTCAAAGCCCTAAACCCTCTGAGCCCTGAACCCTTAAACCCTGGACGGAGCAGGCAGAAGCTGAAGTCGCCGAAGGATGACACGAAGCCGCCGATCCGGGTTCCGGCGGCCTGGCTGTGGAGTTCCTGCTAGTTTGTTTTGCTTTTGAAATTTGATTTTTAAAGGTGTTTATACATGCCTTATATGTTTCTTTTTGTGCAGGTCTTATTTTAGTGGCTTTTGGCCTCAGATGTTTATTTTTTGGTCTGTGGGTTTTTGAATATTGGTGTTCTTGTTTGATTTTGCTTCATGGAGGTGTCGATAAAAGTTGCGTGGTTTTTGGGTGCAGGTGTTCACAAGTGTTTTGTGAGTTTTGTTGCGGGTTTTTTCGGTACTTTTGGCCTTAGACGAAGACTTGAGGCTAGGATATGAGGGATGTTGAGGGTTTGACTGCATTTACACGGGGGGGCCCAGGTGCCTCCCTCCTTGCACCAGCCGCGCCCCCAGCAGCCTGTGATGGCTTGACTGAGGCCACGAGGAAAAAGCGTGTCAGGGTTGAGGGTTTAGGCCCGGGTTGGAAGGAATCCTTGTAGCATCCTCTAGAACAGATCGATAAATAGATAGGGCAATCAGCAAAGGTTCAACGGACTGGGATATAGACCCCAAGCCCTAAACCCTGAAACCCCACAACCCTAAACCGCTAAACCCTGAACCCCAACCCTAAAAACCCCCTAAAGCTTTAGCCCTACAGGGTTTGGGGGTGTGCGGTTCGGGTCTCAACCCTCGGTGAGACGGGCCTCTCAGGTTGCGGCTTGGCGTTTGCACGGGTGAATAGCAGGAGGAGGAGCAGTAGTGGTGGGGTTTAGGGTTTAGGGATTAGGGTTTAGGGTTTAGGGATTAGGGTTTAGGGGTTTAGAGTTTAGGGATTAGGGTTTAAAGTTTAGGGTTCAGGGCTTAGGGTTTAGGGTTTAGGGTTAGGGTTGCAGTAGTAGGAGAAGAAGCAGCAGGAGTAGGAGCAGCTCCGAACATGTTTCAACATGCCCCAATGTCTCCAAAAACCAAAACCTTATTGTCCGCCATGGCTTTGTCGTGTTCTCTTTTTCGTACTCCATGGGTGAATGCAATTATGGCTATCATGATGATCCAGATGACCGTAACAAGATCCGTGTTATCATAGCCGTGACCGGAGTGCTGGTAGCTATCGTATATACAGCAAACATTACGGCAAACAATTAAGAAGATGATGATGATGACGACAGAATGCTGAAACTGTGTTTAGCGGGCCAGAACGACTGTGAACAACGCAATGGCAATGGCAGCGCGAGCGACATCAGCAGCACTTGAAGGGGCAGTAGTGTCGAGAGTAGCTCTGATGTGTCATGCGCCAGAACAGTCACAACGATGAGCAAAAGCACTCGCATCCAAGCAGGACCGCTGCTGTCCACAACCTTAAACCCCGAACCCCAAACCCTTGACCTTGAGCCCTCATCCCTCACAGTAACCCTGAAGCCGTAGCCCTAAACCTAACTTTAACCCCGAATCTCTAAGCCCTAAAAAACCCTAAACCCTAAACCCCTAAAACACCCTAAGCCCTAAAAAGCCCTAAACCCTAAAAATCCCTACAAACCCCAAAAACCCTGAACCCCAAACCTTAATCAAGGCTCTGGAGCCCTGAGCCCCCAAAAAAAGCTGGCATGGCCCTCGAAGCGCCTCCCTGCGGACGGGCCGTCCAGGGCTTCGGAGGCTGAGGGAAGAAGTGCTTCAGATTAGGGTCCTTAGGGTTTAGGTTTTCGGGGTTGCTCCGGGTGTATGGTGTAGGAACACACAAAGGATCCTTTGCAGTCAGTCTTAAGCAGCTTTCTGTAGAGGATCTTCAACGTGGCTGCTTTCACAGATCGGCGGATGTTCAGCAGGCTCCACAACATCTTTCTTCTCCTCTGACAGCTTCCGCCGCCAAATCCTTACACCCCGAAACCCCCAAACCCGGGAACCCTGCACGCTCAGTCCCTAAATCCTCTTGTCGTCCGTGGCTTGAGGCTCTTTTGTTTTTTGTGTTCCTGGTCCGCAGGTGATGATTTGCTCCGCGCTCTTGCTACCCAGCTCCCCGGCTCTCTACTGGCCGCAGCCGCATTTCAAACTTAGGGTTCAGAGTTTCGGGTTCAGGGTTTGGGGTGGCGGGATTGGGGAAGGGGCAAGCCGTGTTCGTTATTATGAGTCATTATGAGCATTAAGTATAGTACAGGGGCTAGTCAGTGCCAGCAGTAGTCTTGAAGTCATCGCGTTCCTAGCATTGCCATTTTCCGATGAATGCCGGCTGCGATGACTGTTGAGCTTGTTGGGAGCCCTGGATGCAACAGCAATGAGGATGATTACACTGATCTGCACCCTAAACCCCAACCTCGAACCCTAAACTTCCTAAACCTAAAACCCCTAAACCCTCAGCCCTAAACACCAGCCTCGAACCCCAACCCCATAAACCCTAAGATCCCTAAACCCTAAACAATCCCGACTGCCGGAACCCTCGCAAGCCCAGGCTTTGCACAAAGTTTCCCCAAATTTCGGGTACCGTGTTTTAACAAGCCCTGAACCCTCAACACGACCTGCTGGGTTTAGGGTTTAGGGGTTTAGGGGCTTTGGGGTTTCGGGGTTTAGTGTCTAGGGTTTAAGGGTTTACGGTTCAGGGGTTTAGGGCTTTAGGGCGCTAGCTTCGTGGACCCGGCACGAAATGCTCCCACAACAGAGGGTTTGGTGCGTGGGGTCCGGCAGCATGAACCTTGAGCCGGAATTCCTGCCATGCTCCTAGAATCCCAATAAAAAGCCCGAAACCCCGGTAAGAAGATTGAGAGTTTCATAAGACACCTATCACAAGAACGCTGTTGCTCACCATAGAAGCCTATCAACCTTTTTGAACCCCAAAGATGAACTAAACCCGAATCCTTAAACTGCTTAAGCCCAAAGAATAATCCTCTGATCGCTGATTCGGACACCCAGAGAGTCCCCAAAAGGACGTCAGCGCCCTCCTTTCTCAGTGTCCCTTTAGGGTTTAGGGTTTAGGGTTTAGGGTTGTTATCGGGCTTTGTGTTTGTGGTGTTGCTTTCGTTCTAGAAGGCTCTATGGCTAGGGTCTGGTGATAGGTCTTGTCTTAATTACAGTGTATTCAGGCCCCAACATTAGAACCAGTATAGCATCCCGTCTGTAGCTATTTTAAGGACCCTCTAAAGGAAGCGTATACTAAATTTTGAGTTTCCTGTCTCAAGAGCCCTGAACGGGAACCATATTCTAACGATTCAGGCCCCTACGCATAGGCCCCTAAGTAGTTCCTTTTTGGGATTACCTTATAAAATTCTCAATGTGAGCCATGAAAAGGAACTACTTACGGGCCTGTGGGTATATGCCATGCAGCGAACGCTTCGAGGTCTCCTCTGTGCTGCCGCCGGGGCTGTGGAAAGCTCGCCACCGGGGCCGAGGCACGATGTAGGTTCAGAGCGTATTTATCGGGTTAGCAAGTGGCTTAGGACCTTAGGAGGTTGTTCGGATTTGGATTTGTTCAGGGTTTAGGAAGGGGTTTAAAAGTTTAGGAGTTTCGGGCATATGGTTTGGAGCATTTCGAGGCGAGCAGTTTCCTCAACGGAGATGTGGGGATTCCAGGACTACCTGTTAAATGGATAGCTCGTCTATATTGCGGTCGAAATTCGAATTGGTGACCCGGCAGTGCAGTAACTGTGCAGGTGGTGCTTCGAACACGCATTGGTTGGAGCCTCAAGCCTCACGCTTTGCCTCACGCTTTGCCTCACGCTTTGCCTGTGTTAGCCTTCCCTTCTCCCTTCTCGCCATGGCCATGGTCCTCGACGCCCAGCTGCAGCAGGCAGCCCTCTTCAAGAAGGTGGCGGAGTCTATGAAGGACCTGTGCAAGGAGGTGAACTTCGATTGTTCGGAGAAAGGCATGCAAGTGCAGAGCATGGACAGCTCCCATGTGGCGCTGGTGTCGCTGAATTTTCGTGAGGCGGCTTTCGCGGAGTTCAAGTGTGACAGGCCCGTGTCGCTGGGAATGAACGTGGACTCCTTGACCAAGATCTTGAAGATGACGGGGCCCAGCGACACGCTGAAGATCCGCCACAAGGGCGACACGGACGTGGTGAACTTCCAGTGCGAGGGCTCGGACGACCGAATCTCGGAGTTTGACTTGAAGCTGTTCCAGATCGAGAACGAGCACATGGAAATTCCCGAGCAGCACTACAAGGTGGTTGCCAAGCTCCCGTCGAGTGAGTTCCAGAAGATCTGCCGGGATTTGAAGGAGTTTGGCGAGACTCTGCATTTGACCGGCGACAAGGACGGCTTGAAGTTCGTGGTGTCCGGGGACATCGGCAGTGGCAACGTGCTGCTGAAGCCACGGGAGACAGAGAAGCCGGAGGAGAAGGTATCCCTCACAGTGCACGAGCCCGTGACGGCTGCTTTCGCCTTGCGCTACCTGGTGAACTTCTCGAAGGCTTCGCCCCTCTGCGGTTCCGTCACCCTGGGCTTTGCACCGGATGCCCCGCTGCTGGTGCAGTACGACCTCGAGACGGAGGACAAGGGCCACATGAAGTTCTACCTCGCACCGAAGATCGATGAGTGAAGGATTGTCACCCCTCCGTAGGCTTCGAGGTGTTTCACGTCCGTAGGACTCGTAGGCTTATTATATCGTCGGGGTCTCGCAGCTGAGTAACAAGCCCTGGGCTTCACAGTCAGCGGTGGGCAGAAGAACCTGCCACGGTTTGTGTAGGGAGCGGCTTGACCCATCTCAGAGGCATCAGCAAACAAGGGCCGCCAGCATCAGTGAGGGAGGCAGCGCTGACAGGAACGAATTGCGTAGACACTCAGGCCCTGAATCGCAAACCTCGTAGGATCTCGAAGAAATGCATACCAACCCCTGTAGGAACTCGCTTGAACCCAGAGACGTCCTTCACTCCAAGGAGCTTGAGATTGCTTCAGGTGTCAGAGCACCCTCAACGCTGCAGCCTAAGAATGCCATCTCCCCCCGAACTCCAAGACTTCAAAACCTTGAGCTCCTCACCCTCACAGCCTTTGTATACAACAAGCACCTTTCGCACTAATGAGAGCCCCACCAGTAGAAAGAAGTTCTCTACAACCCATGTAAACCCCCGTTGAGAAGCCTCTCATCTCGGTGCAGGGTCTGCTCGCCAGTCGAAACTGTTCTCATCGGCGAGGTGGGTTTAGGGTTTAGGGGCTTAGGGGTTTAGGGTTTAGGGTGCGTCCTGGTCGCTACGAAGGGGTCTCCTGCAAGAGCTTGCTAAAAGGGTTCCGTAAGGGCTCCAAAGGGTGTGGGAGTTGGGTCTTTATAAACCCGAAACCCTCAACCCTTAGCCCGAAACCCTTAACCCTAAGCCCTAAACCCTAAACCCTAAAAGGGTCCTGGGATTTCGTGGATTTGACGCTTTGGGGGTAGGTTTTTTTCTTGGCTGATGACTCGGAGAATCGTTTATGACTCGGGCACTTATGTGGGAAGTTCTCTAAATCAGGCTCCCTTTTACGGGCCCTTTTTTACAAGGGTGCTGTACTATTGGGGACTTGAAAAGGGACCCTAATTTAGACGATTACCCATAATATCAAGTATCAACCTCGAGGCTTTGACCCTAAGTTGCAAAGCCCAAAAAAGCTCAAGACCCCCAAAACCTAAAGCCTTATCAACGCCCCGTACAAGCAAAAGCAACCCATCAAGCTCTGAAGGACTGCAAAGCCCCTTGCAAAACCCTATTATTGAAGCCCTATATAAACCCTATTATTATACCCTTATAAACCATACTATAGCCTTATAAATCATATTGTAGCCATCTACCCCATATTATCATACTGTAGCTCTATAAACCATATTATAGCCTTATCAATGCATAACCCATATATATTTCTAGCCCCCAAAAAGCCATATTATCGTAGCCCTATGAAGCCTCAACTCTTCTTCTTTTATTTGGCACTCCGCGAGGCCGGGTCCGAAGACGAGGCGATCGTCTTGCTCGAAACGGGCGCCGCTGAGGCCGCGTCCGTGTCGCTAGCCCCAAGGGTCCCTAGGAAATTACTGCTCATTTGGGTATAAACCGACCATACTATAATACTGTAACCCCAAGGGGTCCTAGGTAATTACTGTTATTTGGGATACTTTCCTAAATCATAATATGTATCCCTTATCTAGAGGCCCTACATTCTACTATAGAGGTACTCAGGACCCTTTCGGTAGCAAAAGGGTTTAGGCTTTATAGGGTTTATGGGGTTTGATGTAACGCAGACAAGGGCTTAGTATAAGTGGTCGGGTAGCTTCGATCCCCTGATTGTGCATTTAGGGCTTAGGGCTCAGAGTTCGTATTCGGCATAGTTCCAACGGTATCTTTTAGGGATTCTTGGCACTGTATTCGGGTCAGAACTAGCAGCCATGTTGTCCCGCATATGGTTCTGCTATGATACACACCAAGATCCTGTTCCAATGACTAAGGCCCCCCGCCATACTCCAGCGGTTAGGACATCAAGGCATCGATAGGCGTCTTGCCGAGTCGCAGCAGCGAGGTTCAGCTGCCATCCGTTGTGGACGCCGGCTTGGAGCAGCTTTACGGGACCCCATGCGATCAACTAGATGGCTGGGGGGGAAGGGGCTTAGGTTGTTAGGTTTACAGGTTACAAGCTAGGGTTCAGGGCTTGAAGTGTTCAGGGTATTAACCGGGTATTAGGGTGTAGAGATGAAGGTTTTGAGGTGATTTCCCGGTGATAAGGCCCGCTTGTCGTGGGGATTCATCAGGCAGTTGGGCTTCTACGGTTTATAGTAGAGGCTTATAAGGCCCCAAAATCTTTGATTTACCGTGGGGTTGAGGGTTTAAGGTTCAGGGTTCAGCATTTAGGGTTTAGGGTCATAATGCTTGCCACAAAAGAACGTGGCAACCAAGCCCGTTCATCTAGAAAAAAGCTTGTAGGGCGGACACAAACCCAACGGGTCCTAAGTACTTGTATAGTAGAATGCTTCTCTATTACAGAAATATTACAATTTGGGAAAGTATCCCCCATAACAGTACCTAGGACCGAATTTGGGAAAGCCAGTTTGGCTCGAGGTGCCCTACTTTTCTGCTCAGGTGTCGGCTCCAGAACCAGATCCAATGCCCACAAAGATCCACCCACCCTTAAGCCACCATAACCTAGATTTTTGTAGGTTCTCTATCAACCCGAATATGAGTTTATAGGGGCCCTACAAAAAAAGTGTGTGAGCTTTGGTAGATGAAATTACATCCATCCAAAAGCCTCGTTTGGGAGCTTCCGAAACATCAAAAAAGGAAGCCCAAGGCAGACCCAAAGAGGAACGTCCCTTCTCCGAAGCCTACGCCCTGTAGGCCCCAAATCCCTAAACCCTAAACACTAAAGCCTAAAAAACCTCAAAACCCTGACGCCCCTAACCCTAAAACCCTAAACCCTAACAAGCCCAACAAACCCAATTAAAACCGCTAAAGCCCGTGTACAGCAAAAAAGGACGTCGCTCCCGGCGAGCTGGGAGCACTTCCCCGACCTCTCAGCGGCGCCACTGGCAGAGGGACCGGCCCTCTTGGAGCTGCGTTTCAGGCCCTGGGGGGGGGGGGTTATTTTCACCTAGGGTTTAGGCGGCTGTAGGGCGTCCGGTGTAGGAGTCTAGGGGGTTTTAGGGAGTACGCTTTAAAGTCTAGCTCTTTGGGTTTTTGGGTTTAGGAGGCAGGGTCGAAAGGGCTTAGGATTGCTGATTATTGATTGTTGATGTAGGTGTTAAAGATTTTTTCACAGGGTCTGTAAAGGGCACTTACCTTACAGTTGCATACGGCTCTGTACAGGTTTTATCGGGACTAAGAGGGTTTTCGGGCGGATTTATGAAGGGAGCTCCCCAGGCGTAAGGTTGAGAGAGTGATGTCACATTCGGCAGCACAGAGGCCTCAGCCTGTCGTAGTTCAAGGGCTTCAAGGCTTCAGTGGGTTAGGGTTTAGGGTTACGGGGGGTTCGCGATGTGGGGGCTCAGGGAATTTGCGATTTGCTGCTCTCTGTGCTAAGCAATCCCAATTGTCTCAAGCAGGTCATCTGCCCTAAGCCTTTGTGACTTGAAGAGACTAAGCTCTAAACCTCTAAGTGCCTCTAAGATCCATGCCCTGAACCCCGACGGAAGTCCTTGTCGAAGCCCTTAGAACGTATTAACCATACAGGGTTTGAGCAAGCTCAAGCAATGATCTAAATTGGAATCGTTCAGGGCGCCCAAAAAAGATCGTTGTAAAGACCGCCTTTATACAACGCTTTACAGCAACATTTGCAAAATCCGAAAGCTACCTCATGCTGAAACCCTCTCCTGAGGCACTGCTCCGAAGCCCCCATTTTAAATCCCTGTTGCGGGAAACCCTATTGCCTTCCTTCACAGAATGCTGGAAGGAACCCTTAACTAGAACGCCACTAACTAGCTTCACCGCCGCCCTAAACCCGACACCCTAAACCGTTACTTGGAGGTTCAATGGTAGTAGTAAATAGAGTTATAAGTAGGGTAACTATACTTATGAGCCATATTTCGGGGCTTATAACCCCACTAACTACCCATGAACCTCCAAGTACAGGCCATTTACTAGCTTGACCGCCACGGTGTCGCTCCGTGGCCCAGAGACGATCCGCCCCTCGGCAAGTCACCTGATTCGATTCCCGACGTCCCAGAAGCAACAACCCTTAATGTGGAGATCTTCAAGTGGAATGTGGTGCAATCATATAGCAATAAATAGCGTAATTTTTTTGCGGTGTCAGCATAAGTAACGCGAAGAATACTGACCGTCATAAAGGAAGAAAATGCAATATTAGAGGTGGTCGTAGTAGTATATTATGCCATCATAGTCGCAACAATAGAATCGTGATCGAACTGAAAAGTATCAATAACAGAAGTGACAACAATAGGGACAATTTTAACTACAACAATAAGAACGAAAACAATAGTAATGATGATGGTGATTATGCTAATGAAGATAGTGAGATTGATTGTAATAAGGCCATACCAACCTTATGAACGGCCGAAGCCGAGGCACTACTAATGTTGTTGGTTAGAGGGCGGCTCCCACGCACTGGGCAACCAGGCTTCTACTCGTCAGCTTACATGTCACAATACAGGGATTTTTGTGAAACGTTTTCGATGATTGTGACCTGAGGCCCAGCTTGAAGGCCTGTGCCTCATGTTCAAGCTAGAAGCCCGAAGCCCTGACCTCCCAACAGTGGCAACCTCGCATGATCCTGTTAGCACTGTCGGTAACCGCCGCGCCGGATCGACATCATACCTTCCACACACAAAGCATCCTACCTTTCCTATTTGCGACGCCACGCTGTCCCCTATTCAGGCCCTATTCCAGAGCTGCGCAGAGCCACAAGTAAATGACAGCACAACAAATGTCAGCGAATGTAAGCAGCTATACATACTAGCAGCGAAGATGCCATGAGTGAAGTGTAGGTAAACCAATTAAATGTGAGTAGATAGAGAAATCCCCACATAGATAACAGCATGAGTATTGTAAACAGGTACAAACACGTCTATATCTTTCGTTTATCGATCTATCAATCTATCTATCTATCGATCTGTCTATCTATCTACCTATCTGACTATCACTCGCTTACCTATCGTTCTATCCATCCATACATCCATTGATCTATCTGTCTATCTGTCTATCTATTTATCTATCTATCTATCTACCTACCTATCTATCTATCTATCTATCTATCTATCCATCCACCTATCTATCTATGTATCTATCCATCCATCCATCCATCCATCCATCCCATCCATCTATCTATCTATCTATTTACCTATCTATCTATCTATCTATCCACCTACGTATCCATCTATCGATTTTCTATGTTTCTAACTGTTTACCTGCATCTATTTACCTGTGTGTCTATCTACCCAGCTATCTACCGATCTACCTATTCTCTCCATCCATTTGTCCGACAATCTGTCGATCTTGCTACCTTTCTATCTAGTTATCTTTCTTTAGATATGTGTGCATTTGTTGACGTGCTGGGGGCTATCTCCCACGAGTCGAGGCTTCTTCTGCCAGGGATTGCGCCTCACGCCGTCGCTGGCATCGGGCCAACTCCAGTGCAACGCGCGAAACAGCCCTGGACCTAGCCCAGGGTCTGTCTTTGAGGCGTCTTATCACGGTTTCATTAGGAATCCACAGGTGGTTTATCAGGGTTCCATTAAGGTTCTAGGGCTCGATAATAAAAGAGTGTGTGTGATTTGGCTGCGTTTAGGGTGTAACACAGCAGCCTGAAGAATTGCCAACATATCCTTCGGGCATGGCCTGGAATAGATTATGCAGTAGTCTGCCCAGCAAACCTTGTTCTGATTAATAATGAAGGTCCAAAAAATATGAGGATTTGAGCCTGCGGCTTGGGGATGAGAGGGTTTAAGGTTCAAGATACACAACCCTAAACCCTAAATCCCTAAACCCTAAAACCCTAAACCCCTAAAGGCCTAAACCCTAAACCCTAAAACCTAAATCCTAAAACCTGTTTAAGGATCGTCGATCTAGAGTTTCAGGAAGCCTGCCTAGACGTCGGATTCTTCTTTGGCCTTCCAGGGTGTGGGGCCCAAACTCATTGCCAAATTAGGTTTGGGGTTTAGGGTCTAGGGCTTGGGGTTTAGGGCTTAGTCTAGGGTTTCGGGTCTAGGATTTAGGGTTTAGGATTTAGGGCTTAAAGGTACCATGAACGAAACATCCGATCCCCCCCCGGAACTTTGGGAGTCTCCGGCCATTTGGACGTCGGAGAGGCGGGGGGCCGAAGGGGGGCGGCAGCACTTAGGTCGGATTTTACGGTAGTACACCCATACCTTAAGCAGCCATAACCCCACATTTTTTGCAGGTTCTTGTTAGTTACATATATATGCCCGAAAATGTGATTAATAGGGGCCCTACCAAAAAGTGGGTTTTGGCTGGCAGATTAAAGGTAATTAAACCTCTTCATACTCGCCAGCCCTCCCTTTGCTTCTTGTTTCTGCAAGGTAAGGGTGCGCCTGCCCTCCACCGATGGAAAAACTAAGATCCTTATTCTAATGGCCCCCAAGCAGAGATGCCTAATTCCACAAGAAATGTCAAACAAACTACCCGATGCAGCCCTCATTCATCCATCCCTCTTGCAGCTTCTGAAATTGAAGAACGCTCGAAAGTCTAAACCCGAAAGCACAAACCCGAAAGGACCCCTCTCCGCCAAGTTCACCAAGCCTACCGAGGCAGTTTGGAGGTCTCGGCTGACATGGGCGAGGAGCGGGATCAAACTTGTAGAGGGCCGAGGGTTAAGACCCTAATCGGGTTTGATAGGGCTGATGGAGTTTCGAGAGGCTTTCTGCTGGGATTTTGTAGGGTTCTTCAAGGGTCTCTAGCTCTAGAGGTCGACAGGGTTACATAAGTTTTTCCAAAGGCGAGAGCAGTTACAAGCTTTATTCCTCAGGATTCCCTACATGTTTGTAGAAACACCTTTTCTGTTTGTCAAGAAGGGTTCTAACAGGTTCTTGTAAGTTTAGCTGGGCCTTTGTCCCGAAGTTCGGACGAAGAAGCATGCAAGAGGAGTTTAACGCCGCTGAGACTTACCTCCTGCAAGTGGAGGTGCTGCATTTGCCAGGCCAGAGCTATCCTGTGTTTGCTGGTTTGGTGACAGAAGCCCGGGTAACTGTGCGGTAGTATTTATACTGCAAGACCCATTCTGACTACGGCCTCTTTTGTTGGTGCAGCATCTGGATGCTTGGGGGGGCCGGTGATTTGTGTTGAGGCTTAGCGTGTGGTGAGGTTTTTTGCAGGCTTTGGCTCTTTGTTTTTCGTCACAAGACGTGAGATTGCAGGCCTGAGCCCTATATTCTCAAACTCGAAATACGCCCTCAGTCGTCTGACCTGGCACAGCTTTGACAGTGTGAGATGTGCCACAAGGGTTAGCATAATATAGGGGCCAGAAGATTAAGTTCTCAATTTGTCAGTGTTTTTGAGACTTTCGGCATAACAGGCGCCCAACACTCTCTTCTGCTTCTTCAAAGGTCTATATAGATCTTTAGGTCTGAATCAAACACTCGCCGGGCAAAGTGATGATGATATAGGGGCCTTAGTAGTCACCTATACTATTTTGGGGGGTTCCTTATCAATTATAACTATAGTAACTATAGTATAATCCACACCCAAACTCGGTTCTAATTATGAAAGGGTCTATGTTACCCTGCTCGTTTTGTCCCCCGCATGTTCAGCGAATCGACTTGCAACGAAAATTGGTTTCAATGGTGGTGGCATAGCGGGATACGTGGGTAAACAAGAATAACTATAAAGTCTGAAACGCCTTGTAAACACGCTTAAGATCTTCATTGTAAACCCTTGCAAAACCTTGTGGGAAATGCCCATGATAAGATCCCCAAACAGATTTTGCAGCCCAGCATGGCGTGGCAGGCTCTTGGCGTCCGGACGAAGATCAGCCCGAGGCGTTGGCGCGAGCTCGCGAGTTGAGGGTTTAAGAAGCAAGAGCAGGGTTGTCCATCAAAACGAACCCCGAAAAGAAGCTGAGTTGACTGAGCCGTCCATGCGAAACGGGACAACTCTGAGCAAAAGCAGCCCGAAACTACGGGCACAGGAAAGCGCTCAAACATGAGGCTCCTACTCTTGTGCTAGAAGGCCCTTTGAGGGAGTTTCGACACCGGCCAGTCTGATATCCTTATGTCTATGTGCTCGTACGCCTTAATCCTTGGTAGTATTAGGGAGACCCCTTAAAGGGGACCCTTCTTAACCCTACTTGTGGCTCTCCTAAAGGGGACCTTATTGAGAGGGTCTATATCCCCAAGGGTCCCCCCAGTCCTAACTCCTACTTAAGAAGAGGCGTATGAGTCCCTACGGGTTTAGGATGCCCTGAAATCTTCAGCGAGGCCCTGAACCTTAAGTGCATGATACTAAAGCCGACACTCTGAGTCCAAAGCAAGGCTGGCAAGGTTAGAGTCGTTCTTTGGGTGGTTCTCTAAATTAGGGTCCCTTTTAGGTCCCCAGTATAGTATGGCACCCCTATAAAAAGGACCCCAGGAGGGACGCTATTTAGAGAACTACCCATATATGCTCGTATAAGATACCCCGAGACCCTGTTACCAAGGCCCCTGCATAACACCCTGTGAAGCCCTGTAGCCCATACAGACGCCTGATTCGCCCCTTCAAAAACCCCCTGTAGCACTGGAAGCTCTATTAATATTTGTAGGTTCTAATTGCTAAGACGTCTGCATGCCCGAAACCCTCAAACCCCTAAACCCACAAACCCAAAAATCCCCAAGCCCCTAACCCCTGAGCCCCTAAGCCTCCGAACCCCTAAACCCCAGAGCCCTAAACATTCAAACCCTAAACCCAACACCTCCTAGCCCTAAGCCCGAAACCCGAAACCCAACACCTCCTAGCCCTAAGCCCGAAACCCGAAACCCAACACCTCCTAGCCCTAAACCCGAAACCCGAA
>CAJNJA010063875.1:0-23198 GCA_905231915.1 Symbiodinium necroappetens
ATATATATATATATACCTAAGGCTAAAGTGTGTACTGCAGCAGCACAGCGGTAGTTCTCCTTTGGGATCCTTTTTTTCGATGCGTGGGACCAAAAAAAGGGCTCCCAATTTAGACAACTTAGGGTTAGGGCTTTAAGGGTTTAGGGGTTTGGGGCTTTAGTGCTTTAGTGCTTTAGGGGTTTTGGCTTTAGGGCTTTAGGGTTTAGGGCGACTACCTAAAAAGGACCCTCGGGGTGAGCGCCCCGGCAGCCAACATCCGCCTTTCCAGGTCGGCGGCAGCAGCCTGGGAGGTGACTTCGAGTTTTTGTTTGCTTTGGGGGTTTCGGGCTACATGGGCCCACCTGTCGATCCCACAGCCTACACTATTCTAAGCGTTACAGCCTAAAACCTTGAACCCGAAACCCCTAAATGCTAAATCCTGAGCCCTAAACCCTAAATAAACCCTGAACCCTGATCCCTAAACCCTAAAAAACTAAACCCTGAACCCTAAACCCTGCAGGCCCCACAAAAAAAGGAGGAGGTAAAACTTCATCTGGGTTTCAGGGCCGAGTGCTTGTCCATGGTCACAAAAGGGATCCCGACTGAACATACGATAGGGGGGTTTGGCACAACAGGGTTGCGTGGCCCTTGCAGGTCCTGCTAATTTCCACCATACCAAGAACGGTCGGGGGCTTTAGGTTCTGGTGGGTTCGAAGTTGCAGAGCGCCCGCTCTTTGGACATTACAACCTCTCAAAAGTAAAGCTCCGTAAACGAGACACCCGAATCGAGCAATCCGGAAGGGGCATAGGTAGGTTTATAGGGTTTTGGGCTTGGGTTTAAAGCGTAGAGTGGAGAGCGCAAGGCTGCTGTTTTAGGGTGTATAGGGTTTACAAAATTTAGGGGTTTAGGGTTTAGGGGATTCGAGCCCGAACAACACCATTTTACACGACTGATGACCTTCCCCTTTCAATCCCTACGCAAACAAGATCGAAGAAGGTCCTTATAGACTACCACCATGGGATTAGGTCGCAAAAGACCATCCCTATTGTATGGTTTTGGGGACCTAATTCCATAATGCTATATAGGGACCCTCTGGGCAAGCAAGCTTAAACCCTAAACCCTGAGCCCTAGCCCTAGCCCTAAACTACTAAACCCGCAACCCTACACCATTATATATCCCTGTAACACACTAAACCATCAACCCTGAACCCCACCTCCCTCGAGCCCTTAAAGAGCATTCAAATCTTTAAACTCTACAAGCTTTAAGGCCCTAAACCCTGGCTATAGAGTCACACTGCTGATGATATAAATCCTGCATTACCGTGAGGACCCTAAACTAAGGGAAATATTGTATATTCCTTATTATAGGTAATGCAAGATGTATATCATCAACCGTAGCCTACCCGTTTGCTTGGTACCGACGTTCTACCTGACAGATCGATCCTAACTACCCTAACAAGGGGTAGGGTAGGACCGTCAAGGTAGAGCTCCAAGAAGTCTAGACCCGAACGCCCCCTAAAGCCTCAACCCCAAACCACTAATGTAGGGGCTTTAATAATTAGAATACGGTTTTGGCCTCCTTCATACTATCATGCTAAAAAGGAACCCTTAGGGACAATAATAGTAGCAAATTATTTAGGCATCTATATATGTATAGATCCCGTTTAAGTAACCCTGTTAGTTACAGCAACCCTCAACCCGAAACCCTAAACCCTAAACCCCTAACTCCCTAAACCCTAACCCCTAAACCCTAAACCCCTAAACCCTAAAACCCTAAACCCGACTGCTTCGCGGACATGCGGCGGTGCGCAGGTCCAGGCCATCGTTCAGCAAGGCTCGGAGGTCGGCCAGCTGCAAGCGGAGAGTCTCCACCTCCGGCTTCTTAAAGGAAACTACAGGTGGGGAGTTTAGGAAGTTTAGGGTATATAGGGCTTCTATAAGGCTTCTATAATACTATATATAAGGTATATAGACCTTCTACAAGGCTCCTACAACGGTACCTACCCACCTGAAAATGTGCTAGAGCTTAGGGCTTACAGAAGTTTACGGTTTAGGGCATGGGGTTTGGGGTTTATATAGGGTCTATGGGTTTAGAGAGTTGAGGGTTTGGGCCCTAAACCCTGAACCCTAAACGGCCCTAAACCCTAAACAGCCCCAGGAAAGACACCTTTCTGCCCACTTCCAGAACCTAGGATGCTTCCCCGCTGTCCCGGTTTAGGGGTTTAGGGTTTAGGGTTCCTATACTACCGCAGATCCCGAACCCCAAAGCCTGAACCCCACCTCTTAGGGCTTTTGTTGCGAACCCTTTTGGATTTCAGGGTTTAGGGTTTAGGGTTTGACCAACTACCCTCCACTAAAACGAAACAAACACAACAGCCCTAAACCCCAAACCCTAAATCCTAAACCCCCTAAACCCTAAACCCTCAACTATGTGATTTACGCACCCGCATTGCTAGAAATTGAGGCTACCTTGAGTGTCCTTGCACACCCTCAGCCCGAACCGCCTGAAGCCTAAGCCCGCACTATAGAACCCGTGCAAAGCCCTCATAGAACCAGCGCAGAAATCCGAAAGTCAAACCTAGGAAACCCTGTGGACTCTAACATTAAGTGAAATCACATAAAGCCATACTCAAACCTACAACGTAGGGCTCCCAAAACGATCTCGATCGGCTAGGCAGAGAAGATGTCAGAGAAGCAGGATGCTCCAAAATCTCATCGATGGCGGCACAGTGCCTCGGCATCATGATCCCCCCCAAACCCTAAACCCTAAACCCCTAACCCTAAACCCTAAACCGTTCCTCTGGCAACTTGCCAAACGCCTGCGCCTTGCTCTGCATCCACAGTGGCCCAAGCTTTCAAGGTCACCTTGGCCCTCGGCCTTCGCAGATCCTGCTTTGGGCGACATGGTGAGAAGCTAAAATCCTCACAAATCCAACCATGAAAACCATTTTTTGGAAAGACACCTAGCAGAAACCCTTAAGACCGCGAAAACTCGAAAAAAAAAAACATGCAGAAGTCTAAACAACACTCATAAAGCCCAACTGAAATCCTATAAAGACCCTGGCCGTCGCGGAAACCCATCGGAAGCCACGCCCTAAACCCTAAAAGCCACCTCGCTCTTCGTGCGCTGCATGAGGCGGCTCTCAGAGACTGCCATGAGCTCCTGGGGTTTAGGGTTTTAGGGTTTTAGGGTTTAGGGTTCAAGGATGTTTAGGGTTTTAGGGCTTAGGGTTTAGGGGTTTTAGGGTTTAGGTAGAAGTCCTGCATTACCCATAATAAGGAATAGACCATACTTCCCATAGTTCAGGGTCCTTAAGGTAATGCAGGGTTTATATTATACATCCTTCATGACCTTAAGGACCCTGAACTATGGGAATTATGGTCTATGTATATCATCAACCGTCTTATCGAGGCCTAGGGCCAAGGGTTCTGGGTTGAGGCGGGTGGCTCCCCCAAACTAAGCACACAGTTATAAGTAGGGTTATAGGGTTCCTTTAAGGGTTCCTTTAAAGGGTTCTGTAGGCTGTTTTCAAGGGCTCGGCTTTAGGCTTTAGGGGTTAGGGTTTAGGGTTCCCCTATTCGGGTGTCATAACCTACTAATTTCATGAGGTTGAGCAGGGTCCCGGGTTTAAGGCTTGGGGTCTGGAGGGGCCTTGACAGTTAGAATAGGGCTCTTATAATGCTTCTTGAAGAGGAGCAAATAACGGATGCTATAACAGGGGCTCTTGCAGGATTTGTCTCGGATTCTTGTTCATGAAGTTTGTGGTTTCTCATATTTGTTAATTAATGTGAGGACCCTAAACCCTAAACCGCCTAGGGTTTAGGGTGTAGGGGTTGAGGGTGCAGGGTACGGTCTTACAAGGTCGTTAAGCTTCTACAGGCTTCGGCTAATGATAGGGGCCTTTCTGCCTTAGGTTTTACCAGCTTGAATTATTTATGTTTGTTAACGACGCGTTATAGGGTCTTTATAGGTTCGGATGCGTTTTGCTATGATAGGGGCCTTAATAATTAGAACAGGGCTGTTGTAAGGCTTACGGGGCTTAATAGGTACTGATGAGGCCTTAATACTTCGAAGCGACTTTTGGGGTAACTTATACCACACCTGCAATGAGGAACCCAAATGTAAAGTCTGACTGGTTTCAATATTACATTAGTTCCGTCAGGTCGGCTTAAGGTCTCGGGTTCCTTATAGTTTTAGGGCTTCGAGGGATTGCAGATACAGCGACTACGGGGTTTCGGTGCTGGTGGTTTGGATTTTAGTTTAGGGCTTTTCGAACCCTGAGAACAACATCGCTCCCGCAATAAAGGCCGCAGAGGTTGTCCTTACTGAAAGTAGGTCTTACTACTCAAAGCCTGAACCCTAAAGCCTAAAACACACTGAGTTGAAACATGTACATTGGTTCTGACAATTACACGCTCAGGCTTTGTCACGAATCGCAAACTGACGAGAACTGTCCGCCTGTGCCAGCTGATGATCGATTTCGGTTTCCCTAAGCGTCCATGTGCCCAAGAAGTAGATGCACCCATGTAGGGACTACTTTAAAGCCAAAGTATATATTATGTAGGCACATGGACATTTAGGGAAGCCTGTCGCATCTCCTCTCCTACTCTAGGACCAACTCCACTCCATTACTGGAAAATCACCACCAAGCTATGAAGAAGCCGGAATCATCACTAAAAGTATCACCTTACAGACCCAACAGAAGTATGCTACGACATACCAAAACCCCTCTGGCAAGAGAACCCTCTAAGCAACCGCCCACATTCAGCGCTCAACCTTTGCCCCCTAAACACTAGATCCCATTACCCACTTCGAGGTTCATGGGACTTGATAAGCATAGTTGTAAGAAGGTTCACTGGGAAGAAAACTATAGTTGTAAGCATAGTTAGTTTACAGCCCTAGCTGCTCAGTCCCATGATAGTCAAGGAAGCCCTCAAACCCCTAAAACCCCAATCCAAAACCCTTACCCCACGTCCTAAACCCTAAACCCTTACGGGAAGCCTAAGCCCTAAACTCTACGGAACCCTAGACCCAGACCCTAAACCCTAAACCCTACCTGCAACCCCAAACCCTACAAAATAGAAGGTTATGACCCCTTAAATAGAGGGTAGAACCCCTAAAACGGTAGGTTTCTGGATTCACAGGTAAGCCCTAAGCATCTTCTCCTGCACCTCCGTCATGGCCGCGCGAGGGCTGCTTTCCAGCTCCAGACCGGAAGCCATGCGCTCCTGTGGGGTTTAGGGCCTTAAGGTTCTTATGGCTTAGTGTCCTTCAGGGTTTAGGTGTAGGGTGCAGGGTCCCCTTCGGGAGCTGTTGGTTTGGGGGCTAAAACATGATCGCCGAAACGGGAGGCGGTGGAAGAGCCTTTGTTTCCCGAGGCGATGCACCTCAGGGAGGCGTAGACCCTGAACGGTGCATCCTCTGGCTTCACCGTGTCGGGAGCATAAGTCCCATGACCCCGAAAACCTGAAAGCGATTCAACAAAGAACAGCCTGGAAAGCCGAAACCCATTAGCACAAAAACCGCCATAAAAGCCTCAAAGCCCTAAAAGCACCCTAAACCCTAAACATTTAAAGCCCTTACTAGAAGCACTTTACTAAAACCCTAATCCCTAAACCCTAAACATTTAAAGCTCTAGAAGCACTAAAACCCTAGGATCGACACCTGGCCTATAGGCCTCCCAGATCAAGGGCGACCCCAAAGAAGCCACAAGAAGGCATAGCCCAGAGCAACAGTGTCTTTAGGGACAATAGGAGGGACCCCTAGAAGGGACCCCTCATCCTAATACCCTATATAACCCTTATATACCCCTTATATAGTCTCATAAAGCCCTATATAACCCCAAGGGTCTCTTTAAGGGTCTCTCCTTTAGTCCCTTGAGTGTCAGAGCCCAGACAGAAAGTCATATCTTCCTAGGCTGGCACCTTACAGCTTCCGAAGACCTTTTCGTCAAGAAGACCCTCTTGTGCCCCACAAGGGACAATGACAACAGGTCCCAAAGGCCCAGCTTGTTTCTGTGACTCCAATGCACATACAATGTTGCATAACAACCTCCCTGAGGGTCCAAGTACCTAATAAACAGATACTCTCCCAAATAGCAACCTACATTATTACGAATTATTCCCCTAAGCCCTAAACCTAGCTACCTCGGGAATGTTGGACAGTCTAAACCGTCTAAACCCGATAAAACTGACGTTGCGGTCAGAAGTAAGGGCTTCGCGCGAACCCATGCGCAAGGCCACGATCTTTTCGTAACTCAAGCCCCAACTAAGATGTCTTACCCCTGAACGCGAAACCCTAAACCCCGCTTTACTTCCTCAAGTGAAGATCTATGAAGATCTGGAAAGAACAAGCCCCCTGCTCCTGGAGGGCCCGCATAACGTCCTCCAAAGAAGAGAGATGCCTTTCGCCGTAGGGTTTATAAGGCCTAGGGCTGAGGGTATAGGGTCTAGGGCTTCAAGAGTCTAGGGCTACGGTCGAAGGATTTATGGGTTCGTGGTTTGGGGTCTACATTTGGGGCTGCCGTTGTTTGCATTTGAGTGTGCTTCAGACAGGCTTTGGGGAATCTATGTCGTATCCGGGAAGAAGACATTGGCATGAGACACTATACTCTAAGAATGTTGGGCGGCAAGCCTTCGCGCAACTTCGCTCCTTAGAAGTTGGTTCAGAAACCTATACGGTCTTTATCCTTAAAACATAGACCTCAAACTTTAAGCCTGAACTCCCTACGCGAACACTGTTAAACACTGTTACAAGTCGTGCCAAAAATCCGAGTACTCCTGTAGCTGCACAGGCCGGGGCCGTGGTAGCAGTAGCAGAGCAGTAGCAGCAGCAGCAGCAGCAGCAGCAGCAGTAGCAGCAGCAGTAGCAGTAGCAGTAGCAGTGGCAGTGGCAGTCGCAGTAGCAGCAGCAGTAGCAGTAGCAGCAGTAGTAGTAGCAGTAGTAGCAGTAGTAGTAGTAGTAGTAGTAGTAGCAGCAGCAGCAGCAGCAGCAGCTGTTGTTGTTGTTGCCGTCGTAGTCGTCGTGGTTGTCGCAGCCGTCGTCGTCTTCGTCGTCGTGTGCCTTTGTAGGAGCAATTCCAATCGGCAGGACAAACAGAAGAAAAAGGCGTAGGCATAGTACGGTGACTACGAGGAACCGTAGGTGTTGGAACATAAGCAGGAGTAGGAGCAGATTTAGCAGCACTTCCAGGAGCAGTGGAAGTAGAGTAAGGACCCGCAGCTGGTGGCCTGATCGTAAAGCCCCCAACCCTCCAACCTAGGGCCTACTAACAGACAAATCGACCTCTCCCTGCCCAAACTCTGCAGCTGTCGCCCAAGACTCCATACACGAATCTCCCAACCTCCTGCCCTAATTTCCGAATCCAGCCTCAACTCCAATCCCGACCCCACGAACCCCAAAAAGGCGAAAAATAAATGGGATCTGAGAATTAGCCCAGGAACTTCTGCATGGTGTCATTTTTGGCTGCCAGCGTATGGGCTGTCATCTTCCTCGGCAGCAACTACTCAGGGGGTTTAGGGTTTATGTTTAGGGTTTATAAGGTTTGCTATTCCTAACCTAGGCTTTTAAGATGAAGACATGCTTCAAACATCTAGGTGGCAAGTCATGATGCCATTAAGCCTAAACCCTAACTAAGCGCGAAACCGCTTCTTACCTCTATTGCAATTGTTTCTCAACCTTGGAGATATCTATTTCTGGACTTGACGCAGAGCAGCCAGAACTGCCAATACAAGCTAATGGGGGGGCCGCAATAACTGCAATTAGTAGGGTTTGGGTGTCAAGCGAAATCGCTCAGCGTCCTTGGCTTGGGATAGAAGAAAGATTGGCTAAAGTAGTGCTATGCATTCAGTGTCAGGCGATGCCACTAGGCTTGAAGTGAGAGCTCACCACATGCCACGGACAGAACTTGAAATACAAAGACAAAGACCATGACGGCCCTTGTCAAGAATCCCAGTGCAAATATGCACTTCTGATTGGATTTCCTGAACCCAAACCGTTTCATCAGTGCTCTTCAACGTGGCTTACGAGAAGTGGCCGCTGAATGCAACGACCCTGAAATTTTCACGGGGAGTAGAACTTTGGCTCACGCTCTCGCAGCTGAGCTTCTGAGACTCTGCTTGCTGGTGCAGCACCTGTCATACTGAAGAAGCAAGGACAAAGGCTACCAACATTCTTAGCTTGAAGCAGTTAATTAGGGGATGGGTTAGAGCAGTAGGTTTCAGGGTGCAAGCTTTTGGGCTCAAGCAAAAACTCAAGGGTAGGGGCATCTATATACAAAATGTATACACACAATATGTGTATGTATATGTCTGTATATATATATAGATATGTAATTGTGAATGATTGTGAAAACACAGGCAAGGCAGCACGAACAACCATACATCATCCTCAGCATATACGTATGTAGACATGCATGCCTGTAAATACGTGTTGGCAGGACATGGGCATGTTGGGTGTACGTATGTAAGCAAGCAAGCAAGCAAGCAAGCAAGCAAGCAAGCAAGCAAGCGAGCCAGCAAGCAAGCCAGCAAGCAAGCAAGCAAGCAATCCAGCAGGCAAGCCAGCAAGCAAGCAAGCAAGCAAACGAACAAGCAAGCGAGCAAGCGAACAAGCAAGCAAGCACACTTGAGCGTGCATACAAAGCATGTAAGAAGCTTGTATCCGGATGTGTGAGCATGCATGGATGCATGGATGCATGGATGCAAGGATGCAAGGATGCATGGATGTATGGATGGATGGATGGATGGAAGGATGGGTGCCTGGATGGATGCACGGATGGATGGATGGATGGATGGATGGATGGATGAAAGGAGGCTGGATGTGCGTGCATATGTAAGTTTACATGTATAAAAGTATATGTGTATGTACATGTAGATCTACATGTGTGTGTGTGCGTTTGCGTGTACCACAGTGATGCGAAGGTTGAGGGGGGGCTCAAAGTTGAAGAAAAGGTATGAATCGGGTTGAGAGCTGTGGGGCTGTGGGGGTTCAAGGTTTGGGGCTTAGGACTCGCAGAATCATGATCTGCAAAGACGCCGGCCTTCGAACCCTAATGCTGCAACCTAGACTAGCCTCAGCACTCGGCCCAAACAGTTTAGGCTTTACCCATAGGCCCCTAAGTAGTTCCTTTTTATGGTTTAGAATCCTATAAGGTAATCCCAAAAAAGGAACTGCTTAGGGACCTATGGGTAGGGCCGCTCGCAGTCCTAAGGCATAGCTTGGGAGTCGTCTGGACATCGGGAGGGCGTGGTCTCGAGGACCCCTTGGATGCTTCCGGAAAGCCCTTCCTTAACGTAGTTGCGGAAGGTGCAGATCACGGTTGCGGGCTTAGGGTTTAGGGTTTATAGGGTTTATAGGGTTTATAGGGTTTAGGGTTTTAGGGTTTAGGTCTTAGGGCTTAAACTTGACAAGTCGGAAATGGGAGTTATCAAGAGGGCGGGCCTCGGACACAAACTCTCCTCTGATAGCACTAAACTGAGAAGCCGAAAAAGCCTTTACCGGAACACCTGCACCCCATATCCTAAGTTGGCGTCTTATAGGGTATAGGGTTATTTTAGGATTTAGCGACTACAGGGGCTTCCGCACACAGCTCTAAAGCCCTATAGGCCTTAAGCCCCCCGCGCTCCCAGCATCGCGCCTGAAGCTGCGTTGCGAAGTCGTTCATGCGCAAGCCGGCAGCGTCGTGGAGACTCTGTGAGTGCTGCAGGCTATCCAGCCACTCCTGGCACGAAGTCGGCCCGAGACAATCCCAAAAATAGCTCCAAGTACCTATGTAGTATAATGTACGGTTTCTGTATTCGGAATCAATAATAAATGATTTGAGAAAGTATCCCTCATAACGGGACCCAGGGGCCCTAGGACAACTTGGGCCAAATTTGGGCTGCTGTAATTCTGTACGGTCTCGTAAAGGTCTGACGAACACCATTTTGTGGTGCAAAACATAAGGGTCCCGTATACGGGAGATTCCAGAAAACTGCTAACGAGCCCCTTGAGGGTCCACTTACCAAATTAGCAAGATGCCCACCGCAGTTCTAGTTAACCCCACTCTGTGCAGTTCTCTAAATTACAACCCTGAACCCTAAACCGTTGACAGTTTAAGCTTCAGATTCAATACTGCTCATAATAGTATCCCCAGAGGGTCCAAGTACCCAAATAGTAGGGTTTTACGTCGCAGATGACATACTCTCAATGGTTTTTTTGGCCCCTCAAATCCTACTATTTGGCAACTTGGACCCTCACGTATATGCTTTGGGCCCAAAGTACCTATATAAGGACTACGTGAATGTCAATGTATATGCACTAATTTGGGCACATGGACCCTATAAGTGTTACAGATAATGACGCTAGAGTTTATACATAACCCCAAACCCCGCGACCATAGTAGGTCATGACTCCCCTTCTATTCGCCCAGCCCCTTAAAACAGCAGGCTTCCGGACCCACGAGGTGGGAAGTTCTAAACACATCGTACCCTTCTAGCAACCCTCAACCCTAAACCTTCCAGAAACCCCAGACCTTCTAACATTCGCTTAGTTTTTATGTTATCTACGTACCTTTATATACCTAAAATATAGTAGGATTCCTGGTTTGATGCAAGGTATATTCCTGAATTCCGGGGCTTTGAAAGGTTTGGGGCCCTCGAAGAACTATACAACATCCGCCGTATCCTCAGTGCTTTGGACTCTTCGGGAGGATCCCCAGCAGCGTCGGACAAAAGGTCTCCCGTTTTTGGCAAAGGTGTAGTTTCTGTAATCTTAGACCCCCAAAACCCCAAATGCTCAAATGCTCAACCCAGCCTGTCCCTCAGCAGGTTTAAGTAAACTCTTGTTTCCCCAACCCGAAACCCCCAAATCCCCGAACCCTAAACCGTGAAATCCTAGGGGCGTGGAGAAACGTAGTTTCGGAGCGCTAAACTTCGGAAGAAACCTTGGCTGTGCAACTTAGGGCCTAGAAGGGTGAGACATATACCTTAAATCGTACCAGGGGTCCTACTATGCTAGGGTTATCGGGGTTCCTGTTAAGGGTACTGTAAGGTTCTATGCAAGGGTTCCCTTGAAGGGTTTAGGTTTAGCGCTTAGGGGCCTACGTAAAGGTTCATGATACTTAGTAGCTTGGGCTCTAAATAAGATTGCCGTACTTATAGAATTAGCCCTAAACCCTTAAACCCTACTAAGCCATAGTAACCCCACTTAAGACAGTACTTATAGAATTAATCATAGTAAACCCAATTAAGACAGATATAACTAGTTATAACTCTACTTACTAAGCCCTATAAACCCCCAAGCAGAGATTTGGGCAAGAGAGTCTTCTAAAGGGAACCACAGATCAACCTTGAGCTTTAGTGATGATACCTGGGCTTAGTGGGTTTAAGGGTTAGGGTTTAGGGTCTAGGAGTTTAACGTTTAGGGTTCAGGGTTTAGGGTTCAAGTGGACTAGTTTTAAGGATTCCTGCTCGGCTGATGCAAGGTCAGCTTCGGGGTTGAAAATACTAGGCCGTACGCCCAGGGCGCTTAGCGGTCTTACTGATACGGATAACCCAAAGGGTCCTAAGTACTCATATGGGGGAAAGTTGCCCAAACCATAATAGCAATTCCCATTGTAGAAACCCTACATTCTACTATAGAGGTACTTTCGACCCTTTGGGTAAGTCACAGGGCGGAAAACCCTACACTTTGACATTAGAGTCTCTGGGCATAGGAAGCCCCTTAAGGCCAAAGTGCATACCTGTGATACCCGCTTAGCACTACATTAGCAAAGCTCTATAAAACCCAGAAGATGCCCCACGAAACCTCATGACCTAATGAAACCCTGTAAGGTGCTCTCAAACCCTAAACAAAGCAACGAAAGTAGAGATAAACCTCATCCTACACCCCTAGCAAACTCCAAAACCGTACCGTTGCAAATGCCTGCTCAACCTTACGTCGAATGTTCCATGTACCTCTAAGAAGGATACGAAGCCCAAAGCGAGGAAAAACTGGATTGCCCTGCTTTAAGTACCTCCTAGAGCTCCGCCGTCCTTGCCGCGGCTGCGAAACTGCTCGTCGGTAGCAGCCAGCATGGATTCGAGCGAGATGACCTTCCCAGCAGTTTTCCTTGAGGGCCTTCGGGCCTTAGGGTTTAGGGCCTTAGGGCCTTAGGGTTTAAGGGGTTAGGGTTTAGGGGCCAGGGTTTAGGTGTCAGGGTTTAGGGTTTAGGGACTAGGGTTCAGATTCAAGGCTGAGGGTTTTGGCTTTAGGTTTTGCTCGTCGATGGAAGATCCGGGCTACCCTACACCCTAAACTTCTTAAGCCCTAAACCCTAAACCCCGAAGCTCCTTAAAGCCTGGAGCTTCGAATCCTAGAGCCCGCAACCCTGAACCCCAGAATGTTCGGGTCGTGTTCTCGGGTCTTCTTAGGATTCTGAGTCCGGGGTCTGCCTGCGACTCTGGCTGGCCGGGTTTAAGCTTGCGGGCCTCAGGGTTTAGGGTTGAGGGCCTTCGGGCCTTAGGGTTTGGTTTAGGGTTTAAGATTTAGGGTTCTGGGGGTTTAGGGTTTAGGGCCTTCAGGGTTTGGTTTAGGGGCTAGGGTTTAAGGTTTCGGAGCTTTGGGGGAAAGTGCGTTTAGGGTCTCGGGATAGCGATCTGTCTGAGTGAAAGGTCTTTTCATATTGTAAGAACTTGCGCATCCTTGCTACCCGGCAACAAATCCTGAATTTGCCCGGAGCTTCCCTAAAACCTAAACCGTACCGAGTCATTCACGGCTGACGGCGACCTTTTATGGCTTTGCCCGAAACCCTGAACCCTAAACTGTTGAGAATCTTTGGGACTTCCATCTGAGGGCTCAATTGCAAGGTTGCTAAATGATAGTTGAAAGCATCAAGTGTGCTAGCTTCAAAGCGCAACCATCATAGCCCATCAGATCAGAAATCTGCATGGCTTTTGTGCCTAAACCACAAACCTCTGTTCATTTCCATCAAACATCATTAAACTTAGAAAGATTTACCCCTTTCCACCCAAAAGCCAAACTACAGTCCGAATATCGCTCAACACACAAAACGTCAGACCTGAAATCCTAGACCCTAAACCCTAAACCCCAAATTTCAACCCTAAACCCTAAACCCTAACACCCTAAACCATAAGCCCTAAACCCCAAATATAAACCCGGAACCCTAAACCCTAACACCCTAAACCCTAAAGCCCAAATTTAAACCCTAACCCCTAAACCCTGAACCCTAAAACCCTAAATTTTAACCGTAAGCCCTAAACCATTAACCCTAAAACCCCAAACTCAAACCCTAAAGCCTATAAGCCCCAAAACCCTAAACTTAACCCCTAAGCCGTAAAACCCTACACCCCAGGCCAAAGCGGCTGCAGAAAGAAATTCAGACATGAACTCCTAGACCCTAAACTTCCCTAAACCCTAAACCCTGAAACCCTAAGTTAAAACCCCAAATCCCCAAGACCTAAAGCCCTAAACCCTAAAACCCTAAACCCTAAAAACCCTAAAAGCCTAAACTTAAACCCTAAAACCCTAAATCCCTGCATTTAAACCGGCTGCAGACAGAAATTCAGACAGGCGGCAGTGGCTCTCATCGGCTCCAGCCCCTGGCGTAGCGTCTGACTGGTTCTTATTACCTATAGTCTCCATTGTAGTTCCTTTTTTTAGTTTAACCAATTCTATATTAAGGATCCTAAAAGGTAACCCCAAAAAGGAACTACAATGGAGACTATAGGTAGGCTCTTGGTAGGTTTAGGGTCGTTATAAATGGGGTTATAGGGTTCCTTCCAGGGGGTGTAGGGGTTTAGGGGGTTTAGGGATTTAGAGGTTTAGGGATATTTAGGGTTCAAGGCTTTAGGGGTTCAGGGGTTTAGGGTTTAAGAGTTAAGGGTTTTGGGGTTAGGGTTATAGGGTTTAGGGTCGTTATAAATGGGGTTATAGGGTTCCTTTAAAGGTTCCATAGGGTTTAGGGGTTGGGTAGTTGTCTGACTGGTTCATAGTAGGGAGTGGAGGAATGGGTTTTTGGGACTACTATAGGGTTTCGGGTTTAGCGTTCTAGGGTTTGGAGTGGTATCCAGCTCCTATCTGCCGCCCGGATAGAGGAACTCAGAGCTCGACGAGGAAGCATACCCTCCACAGGGTTTAGGGCTCAGGGTTCTCCATACACCCTCAACCTCATAGCCCGACACGCTCCCATTGGGTTCAGCATTTGGGGTAGAGAGCCTTTATACAGTAAGGTATGCTCACCTCATACTCCCTATCGAAGCCGTCTAAAACACGAAAATGCCCTGAAGAACCTTTAGTTAACGGGACTGGGAATCGCTGGGAGTTTTGCTTAACTAACTTAAACCCTAAGCCCTAAACCCTAAACCCCCACCCTAGCCACTGCCGTTAGAGGTATCCTGAACTCCTGCCTCCAAGGTGTTGCGAACTGCCTGGGCAAGCGGGCTGCAACATGAGATGCATTGTTGGAGGTTGGGGGTTTAGGGCTTTAGGCTTTGCATGGCGGTTTGACGTTTGGGGTGTAAGCCTTGGCTACGGCCTTATACATCTAGAAGATTATGAGGATTATGCAACTGCTACTGGGTGGGGGCACCAGTTTCCAATGTGTATCCACCCATCGTAAAACCATGCTTACCATGCTCCTCGGTGCCTCCAAGTACAGACTCCCCTGGGCCCAGACCCTGCTAGTACCAGTAGCTTATGTTTCGGATGCACGCTCGATATTTATGGGTTAGGGTTCAGGGTTTGGGGTTGGGGCTTAAGGGTTGAAAACCTCATGCTTATGCAAGGTCCTTTGTTACAAGGTGTTGCCTTTCCTGCACTAGAGGCCGGAGTGTTCAGAAGGGTTTCGGGTGGGACCCTAACCTGTAACCCCAAAACCTACAAAATAGTAGGTTATGACCCCTTAATCATAGGGTCTAACCCTTAAAACGGCAGGTTTTTGGATTCACAGGTAAGCCCCTAAACCCTAAAACCCCAAGCCCTATAGATCCCTTATAGGAGCCTTAAAGGAACCCTTAAAACGGCAGGTTTTTGGATTCACAGGAAACCCTAGACGGGCATCCAATCTTGAGCCTTACGCCCTACACTCCGAATCATCCCCTCAGGGCTCCTTTCTGGATTCCTTTAAGGTTTCCTTTAAGAAAACCCTAAACCCTAAATCCGTTTAGGGTTTAGGGCTTAGGGTTCTATAGATTTATAGGGATTAAGGGTCCATGTGCCCACATTTTGTTTTGCACTTTGGCCTTAAAGTAGTCCCCATATAGGCACTTCGGGCCCGAAGCTCTGTTTGGGCACATGGACCCTTAAGGGATCAACCGTTGAACTTCCCATCTGAAGCCTGCAGGGAGGCAGAATCACTCAACCGAAAGCCTTAAGTAGGGTTTAGGGCTTAGGGTTTAGGGTTTAGGGTTTAGGCCGCACAGTCTAACCACCAGAGCAACGTGAAGCTGCAAAAGCACACCCCTAGTCCCTGAACACTGAACCCTAAACAGCTGAAACCCCGACTAAACCCTAAACAAAGCGCCCCTCTTGCATAAAGCACCGCGCCGAGGTACATCTAGCAGGGCCCCTTGCCGCGTGGTGGCCGCCTGCATCATCTGCTTGCAGGTACTTTTGCGTAGCCTGTTTGGGTTCACTACAACAGTAACAGTAACATGTGGCTAGCTTTCTAAATTAGGGTCCCTTTAATTTTTGGGTCCGGAATATAATACGGCACCCTTATAAAAAGGACCCTAGAAGGGAACCTAATTTAGAGAACTACCTTGCAGCCTGACAACGTGCACCTGCCGACGTGGGCCTCAACCCCCTAGGAAGGTTCGTGGTATATGCCTTCTTCCACAGCATCTTCTGTTCTGGGACGAATTCCCGGGGAGTGTGAGGATCCGTGTCGTTTTGTTTATGAAATCGTCGAAACATTCCAACTCCGGATGGCTGAAGGAATGGACTGGAAGAGTCCGTGCTCGCTAAACCCTAAACCCTGAAACCTAAAACCCTAAAGCCCTACACCCGAAAACCTCAAACCCTAAAGCCTTACACCCGAAAACCTAGAACCCCAAACCCTAAAGCCCTCAAGCCCTAAAAACCTAAACCCTCAAACCCCAAAGCCCTCAAGCCCTAAACCCTAAAACCCTAAAGCCCTGAAGCCCTAAAGCTCTACACCCTAAAACCTAAAGCCCCAAAACCCCAAAACCCTAAAGCCCTAAAACCAAAAAACCCTGAACCCCGGGTTGAATCCCGAAGTCCGACCCCCCAAGTCTGAACCTGTCGTGTGTAACATGGCATCCTTCATAAGTGAATATAGAGCTTAGGGTATAAACTTAGGGTTTAGGGTTTAGGGTCTATAGAGTTTAGGGTTTAGGGTCTATAGAGTTTAGGGTTTAGGGTCTATAGAGTTTAGGGTTTAGAGTCTAGCGTGCGGCTGCATCCTCCTTTCCATCATGCACGTCTGGCAGCCGTACAGCCATGCAGCACGCGCATCGCGCTTCGACTTCTGCGACTTCGTCCACTGCCACGTGAGCTTGTTGCACACAGGGCACACCATCTCCACCATGATAAATTTAGGGTTTAGGATTTAGGGTTTAGGGTCTATAGAGTTTAGGCTTTAAGAGTTTTGGGCTTAGGGTTTCGGAGTTTGGAGTTCCGGGCTTAGGGTCTAGAGTTTAGGGTTAAGAGTTTAGGGTTTAGGCTTCCGGGTTTTGGGTGATCTGACCTTGAACGTATGTAGTTATCTAGGGACTTGGAATACGTGTCAAATTAGTCCAACCCCCTATCTCAACCCGAAGCCCTACTCCGCAACAGTCGAGCCCCCAGGCCTTGAAGCTACAATCGGCCCAAGGCCCAATGTAAAGCATAACCCTAAACAACCCTAAACCCTGAACCCCAAACCATAAACCCAGGAGGTTTAGGTTTTAGGGTCTAGGTGAAGAAGGTTGGGTCTGAATCGTTTCGGGTCGTAGGGCTCAACGCTAAAACCCAAACCTCTCAGAGCTTGAGGGTTTTCCTTGTGAGCCTTTTAAAAAGGCTTCGGCCTGCACCTTCCAAGTTGAAAGCTCCATGTCTTGGGCTTTAGGGTTCAGGCTTTTTTTATAGGGGTTTGGGGTTTAGGGGTTTGGGGCTTAAGGGTTTAAGGGTTTAAGGGGTTTAGGGTTTAAGGGCTTACCTGTAACCCCAAAGCCTACAAAATAGTAGGTTATGACCCCGTAATCATAAGGGTCTAACCCTTAAAGCTGTAGGTTTTTGGATTCACAGGTAGGGCTCAGGCTTTAGGGTCTAGGGTTTAGGGTTTGGGACTTTAGAGTTTCAGTTTTAGGCTTTGCGGTTGTAAAGCCAGCAGATGTTTATAGTACGTTTGCAGGTGGTTGTTGTCGAGGGCGGTATATAAAGCTTCAATTTCCTGTGGCTGTGTCGGAGCGACATGGGCATAGTGAGTATGTCCTAAACCCAACCTTTGCTTGTAAGCCCGAAAAGCCGTAATCTTCAGACTTCAACAATGTATGTCTGTATGTCACGGGGGCTGATGCTTCAAAGCGCGATGGATGAGACTTCAAAAAGCAAAGGTTGTCTCATCACCTTGTCAACCCAACTCAAACATCCCAGCACCAAACCCTAGACCCTAAAATACCCTAAACCCCTAAATCCCTATACCCTAAACCCCTTAACCCTGAATCCCCGAACCCTAAACCCAAGGCCCCTGAACCCCAAATCCCTAAACCCTAAGCCCCTTAACCCTAAATCCATAAACCCTAATTAACTAGTGCAGATATTCTTCTAGATATACATGTACACAATATGTTATAAAGGTCTGGAGTACACTAGACTCTAGTTGGTTTAAACAAATGCCACGGCACATCCCTGATCACACAGAGCGGATGATGTACGAGCATGCTGTCAGACCTTCCAGCCAACACCCATCCCAGCGTCAGCACACAGAGTTTTTCTTGTTGATTGTACTTGGTGTCGTCGCCGTATAGAAAAGCCGGAATGTGTTCCGGGGTTGCTTCGAAGTTTGCAGCCCAACCGCAGTGCCGACGTACATGATCCCAGTACTCACGAGTATTCATGTTGTCCGGTAACAGGTCTTCGTCCTACATCCCTTAATTAAGGAATATACCTTAAATTATAGGGGGTTTAGGGTTTAGGGTATTATGATGCAAGGTATGTTCCTTAATTAAGGGGTATTGGGCTCTCTGGGAAACCAACTCCCGTTGTTGAAGGCATAGCACCGCCTGAGGGTTCCTTGAAGGATTCCTGTACGCTCCAAGGATTCGTTTGAGGGATTCCTTTAGGGGGTCTATACACGGTTTTTAGGGTTTAGAGTTCCCTCAGGCACCAATGTACCTATATAGGGTTTACTTTAAGGCTCAAGCATATACTTTTTGTGGACATGTACCCTTAGGGTTAGTGCAGCAATCGGAGTAATCATAATCAACCACAATATTGCCTTGTAGTCCCTGCATTGAAAGTTATAGCGTACCCCACAAGCCAAGTCATTTAATCAAGGTCCCTTTATTACGTCAGCCACCTGCATGTCGGACGTGTGGCCCTCGAGCGCATCCAGCCGAAGCCTGCCCACTGCACATGCACCCCAAACCCCAAACCATAAAACCCGAAACCCCAAAACCGCTGAACTCTGAAGGGTCTGCAAGACCACACTAAAAGGATCACCTGGAGCCCTAAATTCTAAACTCTGTATAGACCCGAAAGTTAGAGCCTACAGGGTCTTTTGGGATTTGGGTTTAGGATCTATTTGGCATGGAGCCGAGCATAGCTCCCTTTAGCAGGAACTCCTACGGCTCCAGTCCCTTACCTACATCCTGGGAGGTTCTCTGGCACTGTGCCAAGCTCCAGTGCGAGCCCAAGGGAGCCTGGGGTTTCTCGAGTTTAGGGAGAGAGCCCTACTGTTGTTGATGCAAACCCTGCAGTATCTTAAGGACCCTAAACTATGGGAATTAAGGTATATTCCTTCTCATGATTAGTGCAGGATTATATCATCAACCGTTCCTAGTTGGAGGTTCATGGGGCTCAGTAACCTGTGTTACAAATAAGGTAACTATACATATAGCTTGCTTAAAACCCGACTCAAGGTACTTCTAATTGTACGTACTTACTAAGCCCGATGAAGCTCCAAGTAGTTCAAAATCGGACATGTATCTGGTGCTTTAGGGTCATATCCTTCGGCTAATATTGGTACAGTAGTAAAACTAACTTTGAGGATTATTTCGGTTTTGGGGTTCGGCGTTAGGGAGTGCACCCTAGTGCAGGAACAAATCACATGAAAGATCAGCCCCTGAAGCTTAAACCCTGCGGCCCTAGAAATAGAGTAAGCGCCAAAGCAGACTGCCGAAACCAAGAGAATCCGAACCCCTGAACCCTAAGCCCCGGAGACCTTCGAAACCCTACTGGGTATAGGGTTCAAAGGGGTTTAGGATTTATGGTGTCGGGTTTAGGGATCTATGAAACCCTACACAAGCCCTAAACCCCGAGCCACTTTTGACTCGCACCTGTGCTCCAAGCCATCACTGGTCCGAGCAGTGTCGAAGTTCCGTACCTGCTCCTGCAATCCGAGGAGGATCATGCATTGGGGATATTGGTTTTACGGGGTTCAGGTGTGGGTTCGGGGGTTCAAAGTTTGGGGCATAAGGGAATTTACGGATTTAGGGTTTAGTTTGTAAGGTTTCAGTTTAGGTTTCAGTTTCAGGGTTTACTGAGTGGGTGGTAAATCCGAAACCCTAACCGTGCCAGTAAAAGTACACTGGTCGTAAAACTTCTGCACCGGAAGCAAACGCCTCTACTCTAACATCCTGCCATGTCAGTGTCACCTTTGCGGTTCGGAGCTACATAACTACATAAAGGTGATAACACTAAACCAGAAACCTTTCTGAACTGAGAGTGGTGAGAAGATCAGGCACGCAATCGCCAGCCACTTACACATTTTGGTATTTAGGACTTGGGGAAACATATGGGCTTAATAGACGAGTACGGCTCGTGTTAGAAGCTTATTGGCGTAACTGTTTGTGAGTGTTATCTGAAACTAGACCATTGTCGAAAGCCCGAAGCTAAACCCCGAAGCCCTGCACCGACCCCTGACACTCGAAACCCTAATGTAAGAGCTTCAATAAATATACAATGGGACCCTAAGGGAATAGCATTTAAGCCTCGGTACACATAAAAAATCGACACCTCCTCAACCCTGGAGCGTCAAAAATGAGTTCCACGCCTCAGGTCCTATATCAAACACTTGAACCACCAAACCCCTAAACCCTAGACCCTACACGCTTAAACTCCTAAACCCTAAAACCTACACCCAAAACCCTAAATCACAGTCCCCAAACCCTAACCCCCAAACTCTAAACCGCAATGATCCCGAGGAACACTTGAACCCACCAAACCCCGTGCCCTCCTCCACAGAGAGGATCAAGGCATCCAAATCCCCGTAACGTCGATCGGACTGCAGGCTGAAACACTGTTGTTTAGGGTTTTGTGTGTGTAGGGTTTAGGATTAAGGGGTGGGGGTTTTAGGGTTTATAAGGGCTTAGGTTTAGAGGTTTAGGAGTTTAAGGGTTTTGGGGTTTAGGGGTTGCGGGTTTAGGGTTGTGCGTGTGTGGGTGTGTGTGTGTGGGGGTTTAGAGTGCGTGGGGGTTTTCTAGAAGTGGGAAGGCCGTATTTGCGAGGGTCCTTAATTATGTAACGAGTGTTTGAGATTCTATACAAGTTTTTCCCAACCTGCACAGATCGTATGGGTGTGGGGTTTAAGGGTTTTGGATCCTGGAGATTAAGGTTCGGGTTTCAGGTTTACGGTTTCAAAGGCGTTAGGGTTTTAGGGGTAAGGGGCTGGGGGAGGCTTCTACGACTTGAAGACTCAACGTTTAGGGCTTCTGGTTACAATGCCGACAAAGGCTTATAGGGCTCAGGGTAACGGGGTCGAAGACATGGTTAGGGCAACCGGAACTGCAACGGTTTCATTTAGGGTTTGCATGTAAGGGCTGCTAGGCTTTAGGGTTGAGTGCAATCTAAACCCTAAACTCCTAAGCCCCTAAACCCTAAACCCTAAAGGTTTACGTTCCAGTGCTTCGAGGGCTTAGGAGTTCGGGTCATGTGTGCCCAGTACCATGGGAGCCTTGGTGTTTGGTGTGGTGGGATGTGGTGGCACATGGGCTGTAACGGTTTAAAGTCGGCAATGTATATACAGACATATATACATATTACACGCTTAATATACAGTTGCATTTATGATGACGATAATGATGATGGTGATGTTGGTGATTGTATCATTACCGATGCTATGGTTATATATATACACACATGTATGTATCTATGTTTAAAAAACGTGACAATAATACTAGTAATTGAAAATGACCATGATAATGAACATGACAACGAAAGCGCGGCGAGCACCGCATGCACGCCCCCCTCTGCGAATGCGCGCACACGCACCCAAGCAGCTTGCTGACTACGGCCGAGTGAATGTTCAGCTGCAGCACAGTGTGCGTGAAGCTCATGCCTTGGACGCAGTTCCACATTGCCAACACAGCCATGCTCATGGAATGTTGGCCTGATCTCACAGAGCCGAAGAAGGGGCTGCCAGAATTGGCTGTAACTCTGGCCCGGCAGGCCTGGCAGCGGTAAAACACGCATCTCCGGGATATGTCCTTAAGATCCGATTGCTCCTCCACCAATGGGCCAAGGACTGCTTTGCTGCTGAAGCGCTGCTGATCCTTGCACTTCGGGCTGGTGCATGGACTGCCCTTCAAATCCCGAAGAAGCCCGTCCTCGATAAGTGTTTGCATCAACTCCAGCGGCTTCATCCTTGACATGGCGACAAAGTCACATGACACTTCGCACCGACTGCGTTTTGATGCCTTGCTGCTGTAAGCCTGCGTCCGTTGAGTCAGATTGCGTTTGTTCTTGGGCAGAGCGGCGTCTTTGAATCGCCCACATGGTTAATCATTCAAACGGTTCTAATGCTACGCAGCAGCCCCTCCCGGGCAGCAGCGAGGACAAGTCAAGGAGGAGCCAGCCTCGGCGGAAAGGGGGAGGGGGCTTGCGGGGGAGGGGAAGGGGGGGAGGGGGCAGACTGGGGGAAAAGCCAAAAAATTGGCCGGAATTGGCCAGAATGACTGGAACGAAGGGAACGGACAGGTCAAGGAGGGGCCAGCCGGGGCGGGGGGTCAATGTCAGTTCGTGCAACAACGTGCTTTTGGACATTCGAGAATTGAGGCCACGAAACGAGAGATGAACGTCTGACAACCTTTGCCTTTCCTTCAGGGCACCATGCAGGAGTTAAGTCGACTACTGCTGGTTTCCCTTCTAGGACTTTGTCGGATAATCTCCGCTGAACCATCTAACCAAACCTTCTGGTGTTGCCGCAAAAGGAGGAAGAGGAATGGAGCGGGGGAGGGGAGAGGGGGAGGGAGGGTGGGGGGGATGGGAGGGGCCAGCCGGGTTGCAAATGTGCCCAAAAAACGCATGTCAGTAAGGTCATTAGACGATTCCAGAAATGGGATTGAAATTCGAAAAAAAAAGCAAAACAAATGCGATGAAAAAACGAGCCCCAAAGCCATGTAAAACAAAAACAAAAACAATGTAAACAAAAAAGCCCAAAACAAAGCCAAAACAATGTAACAAACAATGCGATAAACATGCTGTTTGAGCGGATAATCACCCAAACATATTGTACAAGGCAATATATAAATGCAAATCACAAAGGAATGTGTTTTTTTTATTTGTTTTTTTGTCGCTTATTGTTTGCTTTTTGGATTGCTGTGTGGCTTTTTTCAAGAGGCCAAGCGACAGGGGCACCCGGACCGTTTTTTGATTACAGTATCGGCGCTTTTTTCGGCTTTTCGCTATTCCTGCAAAGACTTGGACCCGGCGATCAAATATTTAACTCTTTTTCTCTTAATCATCCGAATGAGAATTTTGTCAGGACGTACCGTCTCTTGGAAATTGAAAACATGATATTAGCAGCAACTACCCGGTAACTACCCCAAACCGTCCACCCAAAACCCTAAATCAAGGCCGAAATAGCGACCAACCTAATGACAGTGAAGTCCCCGGAATAAGGGTTCTCGGCCCTTGACCCTTGTTCCTGTCCTATATCTTTTCTTGCCGTTACCTACTTCATGTAATATCATACGATGAACCCCTATGAAGAAATTCGCCTCGGCCCTGGCCGAAGCGGCCAGAGGTTCCTATTCGGATTCCCCTACTCCCCACCTCTTAATCCCCTCCCAGTGACCC